>CAVNZG010001736.1:0-50695 GCA_963693315.1 Diogma glabrata
CCGGACTCCTGGATACTCTGATACCTTCTTATGTATATCAAAACCTCACCATCTTTGAGAGTATGGGCTAGGATCTCTTCGTGAAAAAGACAAGGAAAAGAAAATAATGTTTTCTATCTATCAGGTTAAAAGAGAAAGTTGACTTTTGCTGTTTAGCGAGGATATTTTAATTTTTTCTGCTCTTAAGCGGAAAGTAAAAACACAAGTAAAACAAAAGACATAATGACCAAAGACATAATATTAAAATTTATTAATTTCTTCTCTCCAAAACACTTTTGATTTTTTGGCTCTATAACCCGAAAACTTCTTTTTTAAAAAGGTCTTTTATATTTATTAATGTCCAAATTTTCTTTAAAGATGCATGTTGATTTTAACATTGAATAATTTGACCACATTGCTGAAGACTTTTCTGCGATAGTTCACCAAAATATGCCAAAAACACATCTTCAGACTAAAAATTTCCTGTTTTTTGTTCTTACACCGATTGATAAATAATAGGTCAGCTTTTTCATACCGTACTTTAGATTTTTCAGACAACAGATCGAAAGTTAAATTGTTGGCTGCTTCTTTTATATGAGGTGAAGTGCTAATTATATTACTTTTTCTACTCCTACAGTAAATTATAAATTACATCACCATGACATGTAAATTGATTATTTCAAATAGTGTGCAGTAAGTAAAAAAAAGTGAGCGGTAATGGATTTTCATATATTTATAAGTATATTACGAAACACTTTTAATAAAAAGAAAAATTTTTATTTAAAGAAAAATTTGGTTTTTAAAAATTAAATATTTCAATTCATTTTGACATAGAATAATGCAAAGCCTACGACAATTTGTAAACTATTTGCTTTTAATTTATAATTAGTAGTTCATTTTTTCAATTACTTATATGCGTTTGGGCATTAAAACAAAGTCGTAGAAAAAGTATATAACAAACCTCGAGCTGCAAAGCATTTTCCATGCTCGTGAAGGTACTGCACTCGCCGCTACGCGTCTCGTGCTCAATATTTTCCCTCGCATGTAAAATGCTATTTACAGCGCTAGGTATGTAATATACTATTCATCACTACTGCTCATTGTAAACTATTTTTATTTATAAATAGATATAAACACTGTATAAGTTTTAAATTTATTAATTTAAAATTTTAACTTGACGTCCGATACGTTTTTTAAACAACAAATGAATGCCTCCTTGGGAACTTTAATCGTATTTGTTGGCAGTCGTTAAAAAAATGGTATGCTTACTTTGAGCAGAAAGTAACATTGCTCCTCTGGCATGATAGCAATTTTCATGCACGGGCAGCATAGTAGTACTTTCTGCTCTTAATATACAATATACTATTGTGCATTGTTTTAAATAATTAATACTGCAATACTTAGTATTAAAAAACAGTTTAAATTTTTTAATAAGTTTTGTGTTGTGATCCGCATGGCTGTTACTGAATATAATAACATCTTCTATATAAACAAAACATTTAAAAATATTATATATCGAAAAATCAGGTGTTGAAACGTACTTGGTACTCCCTTTAACCCAAATCACATTCTTGATAAGTGGAAATGACTCATTTCATTGCTAAATACTGGTTTTTGTTTGTCATTCTTATCTATATTGTATTATATTAAAACTTTTCTAATTGCTCCAAAATCTCATTTATACTAGGTAGTGTGAAAACATTATTAATCGTGATTTCATTAATCTTGCGAAAATCTACCACAAGGCTCCATTTTGTTTGGCTAGATTAAGATTTTTTGAGAGCTAATAAGATCGGAGAATTCCAAGGATTGTATCCAAGGATTATTTCTGATTTTAATGAATGTGGCATTCTAGTGTTTTTTAAATATAGGTAGAGAATTTGGTAAAAGGGAAATTGTGTGGAAGATGACTTCAGTCGCAGAAACTTTATGTCCATCTATGTAAAATATGTCGAGGGTCCATTAAACTGGGGTACCATATTTTGAATCGATTTCTTCTCTTAACTATATAATATGTTTGTATTGATTTCTTCATCTAATCTTTTAAGATAGTTTTCCAAAGAGTCTGACAAGTATTTTGTGCAATTTGGTAATATTTCATTTTTTATTTGTATGTTTTTTAATTTTATTTAAGATGCTAATAATTGCGTAATTATTTGTTGGAGTGAAAACGCTACTGGGTAGAAAAACACGTTAAACTAATTCTTGAGATAAACAAAGATATAATCTTCATTATCATATATATTAATTGGTAGCTGAATATAAGCTTCAGATCTTGCCAGAATTATATATTTCGGATTGAGATCAGTAATTAGAGGAATATTACTATCAATGTTATGTTGAACCAATTGTATAATTTTTTATTATAATCGATTTTACACTTATAAATTCCAAAAACTCCTTTCTAAGAATACCAGCACAAAAAATAGGAAAATCATACGGTACATTATAAAGTTTTTTAAATGATTTGACACTTTGTGGTATAATATAACATAAAGCCTTTCACAAGTGCAAGGATTTCATCTAAATTATCATTAATTGCTTGAATTAATATTTTCAGATCAGTATAGCAGAAATAAGTATCAGAATTAAGTTCTTTTTTATTAAGCTAATATCTGCTCCTGTGTCTATACATAAAAGAACAATTATCAATGGTTGAACATATTTCTAAATTTAGTTTTACGTATTTTGAACCATTGATTTTTTCAGTGAAGAAGTATAACAAGGATAAGAATTAGAAAAATGGCTTGCAGTCTGCTTAACTCCCACCGCTGTCATCATCGCTATATTTTTTTTTGCATTGTTTTAAATACTTAATACTGTAATACTCTAGTTCATTGTGTAAATATTTTTATTAATATTTTTGTATATCTTATTTATTTAACAGTTCTTTTCACAAGCAGTGGTGACGGTGTAATTTTAAAAAGGAACATATAACAGCCGCATAGCAAATAGCCAATTATTGTGTTTTCTTAACATATTAACAAAACATTTAGTAAATCTTATCGTGTTATGCTTCCATTTCAACTTAGCTATACTCGGATTGAGTTTTAATACCACAGCTATGCACAAGGTGTCTGCCAGATTAAGTGGCTGGTTCCTCTGTGCACAAAATTACAGAGTATCTACTTGGTCCTTCTGATTATGTTTTGTCAGCCACGTTGATGTGCTCACAACGTTAAAAAATAAAACCTTTTTCATTAATTAAATATTAAATCAAAACCGACAGCTTTGGTTTGTGTCCGTGCTACTCCATGTCTCGTTGTGAGTATTGTATCACACCTAATGATAAGACAACACTTTTTTGATGCACCATTTCTCAAATCATCGTACGTCTGGGGGAATATCACTACGCTATCACCTGCATAATAGACCGATGTCTCGCCTAGCATGAAGGTGGTTTCTATGACCACCATTTCCTTGACAATAAAATTTTAAAGGCAAGAGTAATAAATATTTTTCTTAATCATAATACACGCTCTATATGAGTTTAGTACCCCATGCTCACTAGTATCCCATGCTCCCCATAATTCGTTATTTGCAAGAGCTCTTAACGTTATTTTAGGAAGTGAAGGTTCTTGTATCAGCGTAAGATCTCTTAGTGAAAATCTTAGTCACCGCAGCTGACGCTTCTATCTAGTGGTAAATAACTACTTGGGCTACTTTCGTCAGATGTAGGAAAAGAGTATGTCTGGCTCTTCATTTCCATTCACAACCTCTCCCTTACCTTGGTGATGGCATTATCGTTGCTCTGCAGAAGCGTTCTCAATTTCACCCGAAATCATTTTCTCCATCACACTGGCTGACATTCTGGTTCAGATAGTCTCTTTAGGAAGTAATTGTAGCTGATGTATTGCCTGCTAGCTTTCTTTCCTCCAGCTCTACTGATGTCATTCAGATTATATGGTTGAATTCTATGAATTTGCCAAATTGGTAGGTAAGAAAATTACCTGCCACCGATGAAGCCGTGTTTGTCAAGAGTTGGTATTGCTGGTGCTTAGTTTGAAATGGTGTTCTACGAGTTCCTGACAATTGACAATACTGGTCCTCTTCTCTTCATTGTTCTGCGGCGTCTCACTGGACCACTTTATATTCTCTGATCTAATGGTTCGGGAAATCTTATTACATTCCAGTATTTTTCTCGAAGTCCACCATAGACAACCATTCCACAAAGAACTTAAAAAACGAGTGCCACTTCCACAAAATGCCCGCCTCAGTGTGTCGTCCAGTGTTCAAGGCAGACCTTTAGGTAGAACAAATGAACCTCTATGCCGTCTCTTGTCCTGTGTTAAGGCATAACGCCTGCCAACGGTGTTGTACTATTCTCTGCCTCAACAATGCTATTGCTTGTTGACAACGATGCTATACTGCTCCCCGCAACAGTTGTATTTCTTGACGATTTTGGGTTCTCATCTTTGGTTTGATAAAGAAACATGCTTTTCCATCTACCGCTTGTCGTTGTGGAGATGTCCCACTTTTCTATATGTTTTTATGGTTTTTGATTTTATTTGTGGTATTTATTTTTGTTCATAGTTGTTCCTAAAAATGTCAAGAAAAAGTAGGTCGACCAAGACAGGGTCCTGATAACTTGGTATAATACCATTTTGAGACTTCTTGGTATTCAAGTGGTTCTGTTCAGGAATGGGCATTTTACATGGGTATTCAGCCTAACTAATTTTTGACATGGATTGCATGACACCACTAATCCATCCCACATGCTGCCATACATCCTCCAGATACTCAACGAAGGTACGATACCTTCAACGATGGTCTTGGAAGGTCATCACGTTCGTTCATTCAAAGGTCAAAGAAGTTCATCACGTTCGTTCGTTAAACTTTGTAGGTGCTGTCGAAAATTTGAAACAAATACTAAACGATGTATATAAAAGAGTTTCTACGAATCATACAACCAAATCATCCAATAGTATAAACTATTTCATGTTTAGATAACACGCTATCACCAAGATTAATTATGGAAAATTAAAGTTTTTCTACATTTAATAAGAAACAAAGATTTGATGACATTCAACATACCGTGGAGCAAAAAATCAACAGGGATAATTTTATGTTCCAAGGTGTGGAAACTATCTTTTACGTTCAAGTAGACTGGAGGCTTAAAAGCTCAGAAAGTTAAAAATGAGTTTTCACAGTTAAATTCTCGCGTTAGGCTTGATCAAGACATTCTCATTGATTGTCGGCTCATTCGTGTTCCAGCTCCACTGTATTTATTTCCGAAGAAAGAGCAAAATGACTGGAGATCATATGGGGCCTCTTGTTGTATAAACAATGTTATTATCCCAGATCGATATCCCATACCACATCTTTTGGATGCAAACTGGCACTAGTATCAAATAACACATTTACTTTAACAAAAGGGTTAATTAACAAAAGTTGTAAAAACTATTAACATCTGTTGAAATTAATACGAGTAAGTGAGGAACACTTGAAAATATACTGCTACATTATGTAAAATAATTAAGGCATAAAAACCAGTGAAAGATTATGTAAAAATTATTGGAATTCTTGTCATTACTATTCCCGCCCAATGTGTTAGATGATATCAAATTTCACAAAGCAATATCACACAAAATCAAAATCAATTGCAAATTATTCACTTAACTTTTAAAGTTTATCCACCAACTTTTTGAAATTTTTTTCATAACATTTTAATTTGAAACAACAAGAGGATCAAAATTATGTCGCGTGAAAACTCTTCAATTAACTGAAATAATTATTCCATTTATTTTGTATCTTCATGAGATAAGAGGAGGAAAAGTCGTGAAAGAAGTACTAATTGTTTTTTTATTATTTAAATATTCACAGTTGTTAAAGTTAGAGGAGATGTATTGTTGTCGTTATCCAAGGTTTGTTTGGGGAGGTGAAAATGTTTTATTTCAATGGTGAAAATATGATGGAAGAAGAAGATGTGTCTACAAGATAATAAAGTTTTTATTGTGGATATATGTTAAAAGCAATTGAATAGATAAGATATGTGTTTATGTAAAGATTATGAATAAAAGCAGCTTTAAGATTATAGAAGTTTGTGTCACTTGAAACAACATTTAATGATTTTCAAATTTAAAGAAAACTTATCAGTAAATTTTTAATTTTTTTTTTTTTTTTTTTTTTAATAAAATGTGTTGTGTAATAGGGTTTAGAATATGTGTCACAACAACACATAAATACCTTTTAAGACCTAGGTCTAGACCTGGGTCCCACAACAACTGGCGTTCTGAGGTGTAGATTAACGCTTTTTTTAAACATCTGTGGGTTGAAGCCACCTGAGACTAAGTGTTCCGGCAAACTATTCCATTTGTACGCAGTTCGGACAAAGAAGTCTCTCTGCGATCTGCCAGTATGACAGCGCGGGATCTTTACCGTTTCACTGGTTGCGGCAGCCGATTGCCGAGTGGAACGGGGGTAAGAATAAGTTTGAGGCATGATGCCGCTGATTTCATCTGAGCACTGCTGATGACGATATTTGTAAAAAACAACGAGGTCAGCAACAGTGCGACGATGTTGTAGGGAATCAAGTTGTGATGTCAAAGTTCGATCACCTACAATTCGTATAGCTCGCTTTTGAACAGAGTCCAAGAGGGCCAAGATGGAAACAGAGGCAGCACCCCAAACTTGACAGCAGTACTCCATACAGGGACGAATATAGGACTTATAAACATGGAGCAATTGGTATGGAGTGAAAAATTTTTTGCATCTATTTAGGAGGCCGAGTTTTTTAGACGCGCTTTTTGCCATCGCCATTACATGATCGTTCCAGAGTAGGTCATTTGAAACTGTGACACCCAATAAACGAATGTTTTTACATTCACCTATTGGTTCATCACACATACTAAATAAAATATCTTTGGGGAACTCGGTCTTTAATCTGGAAACAATCAACAGCTGTGTTTTGGTGGAGTTGAAATTGACAAGGTTTTGGTCACCCCAGTCGGCGACTTTATTCAGGTCTTTGTTCACGTTTATGGCAGCGTCTCTCCGGGCAGGATTAATTCGTTCGTGCATTTTACCTTTTGAAGGAAGGGGCTCGAACGACTTGTGCAGAGTACTATCATCTGCAAAACTATTTATTGGGTTGCTGGTGATTTTCAACAATTCGTTGATATAAATCAAAAATAGGGTTGGGGACAATACTGAGCCTTGGGGTACACCAGCGTTAATTAGTTTAGACTCAGAAGAATATCCGTCTAAGGTTACCGAAATGTATCGGTCGGATAGAAAATTTTGAATCAGCTTCACAACATTGGGATGAAAACCGTACGCAACGAGCTTGTTGATTAAGTTGGCATGCCAGACTCGATCGAATGCCTTGGAGATGTCTAAAGCGATAACGTATGTTTCACCACCTTTATCAAGTATGCTGTTCCAACAATGCGCTACATAGTTTAATAGATCGGTAGTTGATCTTTTGTTTCGAAAACCGTATTGGCTGTCGGATATTAAATGATTTTCTTCCAGAAATTTTGAAATATGTGTATTAATATAATGCTCATAGACTTTGGATAGGACCGATAGTAAAGCTATTGGCCTATAATTTGAGATATCGGATCTTGGTCCCTTTTTGGGGACGGGCTGGACATTTGCCAACTTCCAGCACGAGGGAAATATACCAGATTTGTAGGATTGGTAGAATATTTTAGTTAAAGTTGGTGCAAGTTCTTTGGAAAAGGTTTT
Organism: Diogma glabrata; assembly: GCA_963693315.1. Taxonomy (NCBI): domain Eukaryota; kingdom Metazoa; phylum Arthropoda; class Insecta; order Diptera; family Cylindrotomidae; genus Diogma; species Diogma glabrata. The sequence goes on from CAVNZG010001736.1 coordinate 7,669, forward strand.
TAAAATAATGGGTGGAATATTGTCCATTCCTGATGCTTTGTTGATGTTTAACCCCTTTAAAAGTTCAGCGACTATTTTGGGTTTGAAGTGAAGTTCATTCATATTAACTCCTGAAGACTGGATTTGGGGTATTTCTTTAGGAGTTTCCAAAACAGTGGAGTTCAGAGCAAAGCGTTCAGCGAACAAGTTAGCTTTTCTTGCGGGATCATTGACGATTAAATCACCATCAATAATAGGGGGAATAGAAAATTTTGTACCAGAATTTAAAGAATTAATGGCACTGTAGAAACTCTTGTCAGAAACAGACATAGACGTAAGTTTTGAGGCTTTCGCTCTGTCAATTTCGGACTTTTCGTTTGAGATAATCTGATTAGATATTTTGTTGGCCTTTAGATATTGGGATCGATTAGTGGGAGTTTTGTTATGAATCCAAATATTAAATGATCTACGTTTGTTTCTAAGTGCCGTTTTGGCAGCTTTCGAATACAAGTATTTTTGTTTGGGTTTTACTATGGAGAAAGGGACAAATTTATTTATAGCAAATTGGATGGTTTCTGTAAAGTTTTGAGCAGAAACATTTACATTGTCAGTGTAAAAACAATGACGGTCGAAAGGGAAACCATGGAAAAAATTTTGAAGACCACTCTTATCCATTTTTGAGTAGTGAAATATTTTACGGGGTTTGGGAGCTGTAGTTTTAAGTAAATCAGTTTTGATAACTGATGAGATTAAATAATGATCAGAATTTCCAATACTACCTTTCGCAACATTTGAAAAGTTTTCGGTACAACATCGACACTTCCATCAATCCTAGAAACAATTTTATTTGTTGGTGCTCAAAATTTTCAAATGCATCGAAATTTTTAAAATTTGTCTCATCCTATAAGCGACGGAAGTCTACAACGATACACCAACATTTCAAGTTATTTGAGGATTTTTACGGAACCACCAATAATGGAGAGTTAAATAAGATGTTATTTTATATATTCTTGTCCCCGCATTTTGACAGGCAATTTATTGAAGCTTATCGGGATTGAAAAGAGAGTATCTTGTAAGTTGGACATATCAAATCGAGTAATGGTACTGCAAAAACTTACCATGCTACGTTGACATGGAATTCCTTAAAATGTAAAGAACATATAAGATAATGTAGTGGTTTGGTGTAAATATTTAAAGCGATGAATGTTCCCGTAAGAAGAAAATGCGTTTCAAAATCCCAGTGATTTTTTATTTGCCTTCAATCAAAAAATTCGTCAAAGGAATGCAAACAGAAGCAAAGATGTTGTAAATTCCAATCATGTACATTCGAATCATAAACAACAAACAAATGAGTATGGAAATTTTGAAACAAAAATACCGGAGCAGTAAGTTAATATAATTCAGGTGCTAGTTACAAGCTGTTACAAGCCAAAACAACTCTTGCATCCACCAGCCAGACTTTCAATACAAATGAATGGTGTGATAATCAATGACTGATGAATGCCATCCAGATAAAAAGATAAATAAAAAAGATAAATGAAAAAGTAGACTTTTTAGGTTTAACTCCTACCAATGAATGGTGCAGGGGGGAAAATTGCAAACCAAATATATAAATTGAATTTGACAGTTCAAGGTGGAGAGGATGTTTAATTACACTGTTATTAAAATAACCGAAAAAGATTTTTTTGAGAAGTCACTGATTTTTATGTGATATGGGTCGTGTATTACCTACAGTTGTAATCATGTATATTGTAAAAGACAATAACAATTTTTATGGGCTTCAAGTGTGGGAAGCTGTACTCAAACCTTTTACACCAAGTCTCAATAAGATTGAAATCCAGGATTTGAAGTTTGTGAAGATTCCAATGAAGAGCTGCTTAGGAGACGCCCAGTTATTTAGTCCAATTTTGAAATGAATCACGATCGTCCATTCTCAAGTGATTCGGCTCGTATGCCAAAGTTTCATCAAGACCCCAAGCGTTTTTGTCACCCACGTTCGTTATTCATTAAAGGTACGAGTCAGTATTGTGTGCATTGTGCGGACTGTACCTTCATTAGTTAGTGTATTGTCCATGGTTACAAATTTTGCAAAAATAAACAACATTTCTATCTGTAACTACCTAAAACTTTTCAACTGTTTCTGTTTCATAGAAGTGGTTAAACTTATACCTCAGCACAGAAAATTTATAAAAAAGGCTTCCTAAGTAATAATTACAATTTTTGTGAAAATCGACATGTTTTTCAAAAAGTGTTGGAAAACTGTTGTTTTTATTTTTGATTTTAACGATATTTTGATTTCAAAGAAATAAATAAAATTAAACCTCAAGAATTGAATCTGATTGTAAAAGTTTACTTTGATTGATGCTATGTAAATTCACTCATTAAACCATAAATAAAAAACATCACGTAGCACTTATTGATTTAACACTTATTCTCATAAAAGTCTTCACATTAAGACAACACAAACAAACAAGAAAATTTAATACTTGAAAACGCTTTGAAAAATAAACTCAAAAGTTTTGTTTTGTGTTATCTTATTTCTATTTCCTCGTTCTAATCTGAACACAAAAAAAACACAAGTAACGTAATATTTGAGTAAAGGTGTTGAAACATCAACATCACAATAAAAGTTAAAAAATTTGTTAACATTCGAATTTCTTTGAATTTTGTAGGTAAATTTTCATTTCATTGATTTTATCTAACACAATGATACGAAACATCAAAACGATTTTCCCTGTAACTTGTCTAAGAAGATAACAGAAAATTTGGCAACCGTAAAAATGGAAATCAATTAGATCAAATGAATTTTCCTTTAATTTGATGTTATTCGATTGCGTGGCAATATTGATTTTTATAGAAGGCTTAATTTAATATTGAGTCTTAATATTGAATGTTTCTATCGTTTGTTGTTTTATGAGAAATCATTTTTATAGTAAAAATAAAGGATAAATACCATATTTGTTTCCATGTTAACTTTTATTGTATAAATAAATTTTATCGTTGCAAATTAATTAAAATGTTTTTATTTTAATCGTTTCTTTCAGTGTTAATTAAATATCGTGCTGATCAGAGCAGTCTCTTAGAAATCTTGTATAAGCCTAGTAAAAAAAGTTTATTAAAAATCTCATTTGAAAATAAGTCGAAAAATGCGCTTTCGAAAATGGACTAAATAAATTCACTTGTTCAAAAATATTTTTTTCAAAATTTCTACTCTCAACCTCCTCCAAAAAACATTTTAATTGAGAAGCCGACCGCTATAGTTTATGTTTACAACATTTCCTATAACCGTCAATTTTTTTTTAACACTTTTACTTTATAACGTTCGAAATTGAGGGGGGTGGGGCAGAAAAACAAACTCGCGTATATAGCTCAAAAATTAAACAGTCGATGATTTGTATAAAAATTTTTTAAATATTTCAATCTTTTTCGATTTTTCTGAAGCAGCAGATTTTTCCATCATTTCATCAATTAAATCTTGAAAAATTTCAAAATAAAAAAAAATAGAAGAAGTTTAACAACTCTATTGCCAGAAAAAGATAGCTCGTCGGTAAGAATTTGTTAGCTTTATTCTCCGTCGATCACCAATTCAAAAGCAACAGAACTATTGGTAAGACATCGATCAAATTTGAGAGCCGATTTGAGAAAGATCGAAAAGCCGTTAAGCAGAAAGATGTAAATAAATCCAGTGTAGCAAACCACATAGCAGAAAATAAACACATAGAATCGACAACCCAAACTCCAAAATCATAAAAACAGTGAGAAACACCTGGAAACTTATTGCATACGAATCAATGTCTATTGAGAAATTTAAACCAAAATTAATGAATAGTGGAGATAGACTAAGTAACATCAATTCAACCCTCTTTATAATCAAATTAGAACAAACCGCAATAAAACCATTAACAAGTAAAATAATATAAACAAAATTGTACTGTGAACCAAAAACAAAAGTATTGTAACTAATAGATTTAAAGCTTAATTTACACTCCTTGAATATTAATAGAACTTAAGTTTTTGGGTTTTACGTTTTTAGTCTAAAATATCCCCATAAAAACGAATTGTGATGATTGTTTGATTATTAAGATTTAAAGTAAGCTTTGTACAAATTTATAGACCAAGAGCCCGCGACGGCCAGACCTTTGTTATTTTATAAAAGCTGAAAGTTTTTCTGCGCATACCCCGTACTCAGGTAGGAACGATTAGCGACATATGAAGTTTGGATCATAGTGGCTTTGGCAGGGAGCAGGTTCCAAAGAGGCCTCCAAAGTTTCGTGAAAGTATAAAAGCTAATTTTTTTATATATTCTTTGGGATAGTATTAGAAGTCACGTCACCCATTGCCAGACACTTACTATCGTGGAAACCTCCTGCCAGACACCCCTAAACATTAAACTTTAAGGGTGTCTGGCAGGGGGTTTCCACGAAGGAAAGTGTCTGGCAATGGGTGACGTGACTTCTAATAATATCCCGAAGAATATATAAAAAAATTAGTTTTTATACTTTCACGAAACTTTGGAGGCCCCTTTGGAACCTGCTCCCTGCCAAAGCCACTATGATCCAAACTTCATATGTCGCTAATCGTTCCTACCTGAGTACGGGGTATGCGCATAGAAACTTTCAGCTTTTATAAAATAACGAAGGTCTGGCCGTCGCGGGCTCTCGGTCTATTATATCCTACAGCAAAAAAAGCTCTTTTTAATTCTCCAGTAGTGGGTAAGTATTAATATGCTAAAATATGTTTCAATTTCGGCATGTTTAGTATCCATTACATTGAGTAATTGTACAAACAATATACTTGCCAGTGAATTTACTAACCCTGGCTAGCTAGCAGATTCTAAACAATATAATCAGAAAGTTGATAGACTGGCTAATTCGCTACTCACCCGACTAGTAGTTTGTTGACTCGCTCAATGTAATTAATGCCTTATCTATCCGCAGAATTTCTTTGCTGTATTAATATCGAATATTTTTGTTGGAATATTTTTGGTTTTATACGGTATTTGAAAATTATAAAACATATCTCTATTTATATAATGAAAGGCATGCCTTTGTTTAGTGTTAACCTATTTATTAATTAATTTTGTCGTTTTGCCGATAAAATAGACAAACATTTTCCGGTAGTTTAGTAAACGAAAAGTTTAGGTAAAACCTGTAAATTGATTTATCGTTTATCGATAATGCCCTCTCTAGTTCTAGTAATATATCTTACATTGTATGTACTTTAAGTTAAGTATATTATCAATAATCAAACTACATATAATAAACCTGGCAATGTGTTACGAAGCGGTTGTCTCTAAAATACTTTCAAGTACCTGCGTTAAAATTTCAATTTTAGCGATCAGAAATATTCGATGTAAACTCTTATTGTTCGTTCTATTCATAATAAAACAATGAGTATAATGGTTTTTGTCTATCATTTTCATTTTTTTCGTTTATTTGCGAATATTTTCTTGTAGACTAAGAGCCCGCGATGGCCAGACCTTCGTTAATTTATAAAAGCTGAAAGTTTCTCTGCGCATACCCCCTCCTGAGGTAGGAACGATTAGCGAAATATGAAGTTTGGATCGTGGTGGCTTTCGCAGGGGGCAGGTAACAAAGGGGGCTTCAAAGTTTCGTGAAAGTGTAAAAGGTAATTTTTTTATATATTCTTCGGGGTAGTATTAGAAGTCACGTCACCCATTGCCAGATACTTACTGTCGTGGTAACCCCCTGCCAGACACCCTTGAACATTATCAATTTGTTAAAGTTTAAGGGTGTCTGGCAGGGGGTTACCACGATAGTAAGTGTCTGGCAATGGGTGACGTAACTTCTAATACTATCCCAAAGGATATATAAAAAAATTACATTTTATACTTGAACTAAACTTTGAAGACCCCTATGTTACCTGCCCCTGCCAAAGCCACCATGATCCAAACTCCATATGTCGCTAATCGTTCCTATCTGAGGAGGGGGTATGCGCAGAAAAACTTTCAGCTTTTATAAAATAACGAAGGTCTGTCCGTCGCGGGCTCTCGGTCTATTGTAAAAGTGTATGATCTTTACATCGATAAATAATCTCAAGTGAACATTTTTTTTTGATTTAAAAGAGTAATTAATGGTGAAGATATGCAAGTAAAAAAATTTGGCAACAGGCTCAGACAGTTTGATAGCGGTGAGTGCAAGATTATAAAATTACTGTTGAATGTAGTTAACAATCGTCTCGTTCAACACCAATATATTCATCAACATGGTCGACCATAACTGCCTCACAACAGTTACTCTTATTTTTAGTAGTTTTTGTATAAAAACAGATGATCCCAGCTTCTGTGTGTGTTTTTTTTTACCAAAACTACAACAAATAAAATATGTATTATCAGCATTTTTACAATTCTACCTATTGAACAGTTACGCTTGACTACATCGTCCACATTAAAAAATATTTTATGGTTGTATTAAGTATACGACCTCTTCTACTACCTAGTGAAATGTTTGCGATCCACAGCAATAGCAGTTATGAACTAAACCCGTTTTTTTGTATGACAATTTTTTCTATTACGACCGATTGTTTATTTTAGCATAATGCGATTTATGTTTAGGGCGATTCCGCGGTAATCGATACCAGAAAGTATAAAAATAGCTTGCAAATATGTATACTTAAATAGAAAATTGTTAGGCTTCATAATTTAATTTATCATTATCTAAAAGAATTTCTATAATATTTTCGCCGATGTTCGTAATATTTCGTTCAAACCAAGTGAACGGGTTTTGAAGTCTAGTATGGAAAAAATTTACTATAATTGCAACACGATTTTTACGTCAATCACATTGACAAGCCGCCATTAACATTTGCTGTCTATACTGCGACTCATTATTATTTGTTGAAAAAAATTGAAAGCGATCAGGTAAGTAGTAATCATTTTATTGATGAAATTGTAACGCAGGCATTTCTGTAACGCCCGGCACAAAATGTATAGGAAAGTTCATCCTACATGAGGTATACTAGCTTTTATTTTGTATTGACCTTACAAAAGTAAGGTTGTAGGATTAAACAATACTTGAAAAATACTCGTGTGCCTTAAAATAAACCTTGCGTTAAAATATAGGCTGATTTATTTGTGTAACATCCGCCACACCTTGCACCCGTTACAGTTTTCTTCACTAATATTATAATTTTTTAAGTGCACAATGGGAATGTAAAACGTTCCTCTATGTGTTCCTCTATGTGTTCCTCTATGTGTGACTATGTGTTCCACCTATACAATATGACTGTGTAAAAAATTGATTTTATTTTTTTAATCGTATGATTTAAAGATACAAAAAAAAAATGTTTACAAAATCACAAGTCCTGAGTCCACTAAGGACTAAAACTAAATCTCTCAAATAATTACCGCGTTCTACAGGAACCTCATTTAACTTGTTTATACCACCATTGAATTTGAGTAAGGGACATTCGTGAATGATGGTTGGACATTCAAATTGATGGTTTTTTTTCAGACGGATGCCCAGTTCAAAACAGATTTACTATTTCCAGTGTCTATTAGAGTGAGAAAGACTGGTTGGTGGGCTTTCTTTGTCACTAGTCATGGTAAGGGCGCTGTCGACGGCTGTGTGCAACTGCGAAGGAGGGCAATAACTTGTCTCGGTGAACTTTTATCAACACAGTCTGGGAATATTATGAATATCTTCAAATCCAAAGGGCGTTAAATATCATTTCGTCAATAAAAATGACATTCATGATCTTTAAAACGAGTTAAAGAACCGATGGAATAATGGAATAATTTAACAATACTACCTCAACTGCAAAAAAAGCAATATTTCAGATACTTGAGTAGGAATTCCATTTCATATGGTCTTACAGGGGGTTCAAACTGCCAGAAATGTCTTTTGTTTAAAGACAACAATAATCATAAAGGTCCAAAATAATAAAAACAGTCTCAAAATTTACTTGAGAATTTGTTTAATTTATACTCGTAACACCCGTCACAAATCTTTTAACACCCGTCACAAACTTTTATTGTAAAAGAAAAATATAAAAAGTAATATATCCACAAAATACTTAAGAGTATAGGAACGGAAGATTCTTTAGCTCACAACCTAGATATTAATTTTGCGACAAAAATTTATAATTTAGCTAAATTCTAATGATTCGTCAACAAGATAGCATATTTTGCAAGAGTACTCGTTACACCCGTCACTGGGCTTAAATCTATTATTACATGCAAACGCTTGAATAATTCCTAACGTGTTTTTGTTTTACTTTAAGAAATCATTGAAATGAATTGAACTATATTCAAAACACAGAGATTTTTGTTCTAATTTGGAAATAATATCAGTTTAAATGAGTACAAATGTAACACCCGTCACTGCGGAATGGCCCTTTACTATAATAATTAACTCAGTATGTAGATTGGGATCCTGATTGGTCAGGGGTGAGTGAAATTTTTTTGTGATTATTTGTTATTGAAATTTAATAACTATATTTGATTTCGTGGTGGTGTTAGTCTCGTTTCGTCTGGATTTTTAGGGTCGTCAGAATTCCTCTTCTTTGCATCTTTGATTCAGTCCTGTTTTAAAACTTATCGTGTGAATTTCACAATGTGTAGTGATCTGTGGATAAAATCTACCGAGCCCACAAACTGAGACTAGTCGGAAGCAACTCAAGGTGCACGGATGCTCAAGGCTTCAGGATTGCTTGGGGTCATCTTGAACTATAATAACCGCTCGCTACAAATGCTTCTTAGCGAAGTCTTTGTCTATAACACTTCTGTTACTCATAATGCAGATAGTGCTAAAATTTACAAATAGAAATAGATGAAAAATCGAATTATGACGTCGATAAAATAAAAAATTTTAAATTGACCATTTTCAATTTTCTTGAAACATCTGCAATTGTTAGTATAAAAAAAAACTAAAACGCGTTTTTTCCTAGTTTTGACACAGGGTGGCTTGAAATTTGATAAGAGTTTTAAAGTAAAGGAACGTTTAAAGTAAAATTATTCTAGTATCGCAAACCTAGGCCTCACAGACCCAAGCATTAAACCACCACCACTGCGTTTATTCAGCTGAGTGAATAGGTATACAGATCAAAAGGAAAATTGAAAATCATTTGCATTATTTGTTTGTGAATCATGCATCAAGAGTGAGAAAAAAGCGTTTGAAATGTTGACTAATGGCAAATAAACTTAAAGGAAGCACCAAAAACATTCGGTCGAATATGAGACTTATTGTCTTGGGCCGTTAACTATTCCAAGTTAATGATACAAGAGGCGTTGCTATGTGAAGGCATTTTTTTCGACTGTTTATTTTAAAATTTCATTAACAAACTAATCTGCTTTCTAAAGGTTTTCTTTATCTCACAATGGGAACCTAGTTCTAAATCTGTTAGTCAAAGTATTTTTATCATTAATTAAATACCAAACATAATTGCATCTATTCTGTATCTCTTTCAAAGATTCTATTTTTGCATGCCAGTTATTAATAGCCTTAAGCTAAAGTCTTTATTAGCAACTAATTTACAGCGTAAAATCTTTATTAAAGAGAATCGTTTATTTTCTTGTGTCAGACGATCTTTTTTTAGTCAGCGTCTTTTGTTTCCGTCCTAGTTTTTTTTTCGTTTTCATATTTTCATTCAAAATTCTTTGTATTTACATTTTACTCAACATTATCCATTGTAAAATAGTAATTGTTTATTTACAGTGCATTCATAATGCATTTTTTATTTTTTCTAATGTTTGCTAGAAACGAAAAAGATAGAAAATAAAGAAAAACAAATTACAGTTTTCCGTTATTCTGTTTTATGTTTGTAACAGTTTTCCTTGTTTAAATGGAGATGAGAAAATTACTTCACGTAAATAAATGTTGCTTGTACTGTGAAATCTTTGTTATAGATTTTTGATGAATGGTTCTTGTTTGTTTAGCTTGAACACGGTTGCAGAAATATGAGGAGATAAAAAAAAAGTTTTGTTGAAGTTTTTTCTTTCTATTAAAGGCATTTGGTAGAAAAATTTAAAATTTAGCAGTAAAATACGTTTTTTTAGTTAGTTGTATAATTTAATACGAAGAACACTTCTTAGTGAACACTTGTTTTTTGTTACAGAAAAACATATCAAATTATATTATCCCATTTATTTTTAAAATTCTCTTCTCCAAATTCCAAGAATTTGTGGAAATAGAAAGTAATATAAATCTTAATCTTTGTTTTCCACATATAACCTTTCTACATTGAAAACATATATTATTCACCTTATCGAAGTTTATGATGTCAATAATGTTCACATTAATCATCAAAAGAAGGTTTCCTTTCATTTGAAATAAGATTTATGTTGATAGAAAATCAAAATGAAAGAAATCTTTATCAAATATAAGTCATTTTGTTGTCAGTCCCGGAAGGCACATAATTTACACTGATGTTTCTAGATCAACAGGTGTGTTATCTCTTTTGTTCTATATCATTAAATTGTAATGAAATATGCTTGAAAAAATATCTCTTATATCTTATTCTATAAAAAGGTTTTATGGATTAATAAAAATATTTATTCTATTCGTACACGAGAAAACGAAATTGCTGGTGTCTAAACAAAATTACCGATACTTATCTTAACTATTTGTACGTGAACAAAATTTTGAATTTTGACACATTGAAATTCAAATGCAAGAGAACACAAGCTCAGTAACTGCACATAATTCCCGTATATGAAGTTTGTCACTAGGTGATCTATTTTCTTCTAAATCAAAACTTGTAACCGCAATTTTTGAAAAAATGATCCAACCAAAGTTGATGAGTTCGTTTACGAATCTTTTAAATATTTTTAGGTTGTTTTTTTTCAATCCAGAGTAATATTTCTTTTTTGGTTGAACAAAATAAATAGACATAGACTGACTAACTTACTTAAAATAAAAATATTTATCGGTTAACAAAGTTCTTTGGATGAACGGTGTTTTTATTTTTTACCTATTCAAAAATGGAAGCCACGCTGATGAACACTGTCTACTTTTATGGTACCGTAAAACGTTAATTGCCACTAAATCTCAGTACACCACCAATGCATAAGTTTGTGACAGAAACTGTTAAGAACCTCTGTTTTCCCGTAAAAATGCATTTGTCTAAACTTCTTATGCATAAATCAACACGCACAATACAACTTATCGTCTTTTGTTCATATCTTTTTTCAACTTGTTTGATGTTTATATTTTATTTTCTATTTTATTTTCTATGCTATTGGTTCATGAAATTTTTTTGTTATTCACTTGGATATTTGTTAATTTTTTGGACAGTCGATCGGAACTTGATCATTGGTACAGATCTAATTTTTTATTTTGTTTTCACAATAACAGATATAAAAATTCGATGTTTTTTATATTGTTAGTAGTTTGTTTTCAAAAACTTTAGTTAGATTGATACTAAAGTGTGTATCAGAGTCAATCAGAATAAAATCAAGAGGACGGTTTGTGAATGTACAGGATGGAGATTGAAAGGTGTGTATTTTGTTTTTGTGTCTGTTGAAAAAAAAATCATGACTAATATTGTGACAGTTCATATTTTTTCTTTGATAATAATTTTCCTTAGCTTAGAAAAGTTGTTAGAAAACAATAATCTTTTTGTTCAATTATAATATTAACAAAAGAAAAAGAAAACTTTCTTTGTTGGTATTGTGTGATAACTATCAAAACTTACATATGTGCTTTAGTAAGATGGATTAGACAAAAAATTTGGTAGTAAAACTTATTTCGTTAAAATTTTTTATTTTGTAAAACTGATTTATTATAATACATATTAGAAAAAAAAGTTACTGTTTAGCGCATTTTCCCCAATTCGGCCCGTTTTTCGTTCGGCAACCTCCAAAAATATGCCGATTGCCTGCGATCTTGTTAATTTGCAACCACAATTTTTTTTAACTATGGGTGGTGGGCATTTGTGTTAGAACACGAAGGTAAGCTTGCCCGACAAAAATATGTGTGCTATGAGCTCGACAATTCACATTTTGGTATGTTTGAGTTATTGGACTTGGCAATAGCAGACACATTTTTTATGGACAAGGCTTTCCTCGTGTTCTAAAACAAACTTCCAACCCCCATAGTTAAAAAAAAATTACAAGATCTCGGGCAAACGGTATTTTTCGGAGTTTGCTGAGCCCAGAATAAAAGTTTTTGGACGCATTCAAAGGAATGAATATTTGGATGCGGAAGAATCATGGGGTAAGTGAATACTTTATTTAAACATTTAAATGTATCAATTGTAGTAGTAGTGGATTTGAGGTGATGTTTTCGGTTTCTTCGGTTTTTGAGGTCGTCAAAGTCCTTGCTTCTTTGTTTTGCTTATTTAATTGCGTTTAGACAATCACGTTTGCGTGTATATTTGACTATTTCTATTTAACTTGGGGATGTTACTGTTCAAAAACGCGTAGCTGAAGCTTGTTGGATTGCAGCTCTGCCAGACATGCATTCCTCCATTTAGCATGTTCAATGTTTATTACAAAACACGATCCAAATGTGTGGCTAGTAATGCCAAATAATTTTAATCTCACCCGCACATAATGCAACCGCTTGGATGCCTGTGTAAAAGGAGGTTCGGTAGACCGTAAAGGTGTACCAGTTGGTCGTCAGAAAGGATAAGCGAACATGTCATAACTCTTCCCTAATTATCTTAATTGCCTAACCCAACATTTTTATAATACTAAATGTTGATAAACATAAACCAAAATATATTAACAACTTCCCTATTTAGTGATGATACTCTGACTATCCAGAACATGTTATAATCTCTTAGTAATTTCCACCGTGGTTACCTCCATATCAAAACAATATCATTGGGTTTAATTCATTATATTTTTATTTATAATAATTTATTCATATATATATTAAATTCTCGTGTTAAATTCTATCATTTACGATAGCTTTGCAGTGCTTTAAGACCACTAAATTCATGATTTTTTGTTGAAAAAATTTTGCCACTTAGTGTGAGGTATAACCATACAAAATTCTTTTAAATTATTACCAAAAATTAAATCAGCAAAATAAATTAAATCACCGAACTCCAAAATTCCAAAAAATACAATTAAAGTTAAACAAAACTAAAAAACTCCGGACTCAAACCACCTTAAAAATTATAACGAATTCTTTAAACTACCAGATTGAAGAAATCGAAAATCCATACAGTTCCTACGATAGAAAATTGATTTTTTCTACTTCAACCTACGAAATAGCTATTTATGTACCAAGGGTATTATGTAGGTTATTGCGCTCAAAAATTGACGTAATCTAGCCCGAGGGCCTCTGGCCCGAAGGATGGATCTCGCTTGATGGGCGTAATACCCAGTAACGCCAGTGGTGCATACCAGATTTTATGCTTCACTTGATAAACTAAAAACTAAAAAAGAATTTAATTTGTTAGTCTATATTGATATGCAAAAAATACAAATGTATCCTAGTATGCCAAGAAAATAACTATTTTGAAGTTTAAAATAATTATTTGTTGTTTGTACGTTGCTATGTAAACAAATTCTCCAAAATTTTGTAGAGTATGATAAAAACATTGTATGACGTTTAAAAGAATTTGATAGTTTTGGAAAACTAAATGAACATATAGACTGCGTTCCAATTGATGCTAAATTGTACTAAACGTGCTAAATCAATTTAGTCAACTATTTTATTTGACTAAATCAATATTTTGTTTCTAAATAATTTGGAAGAAATTCATACGTTAAACAATATCTGACAACTTGATTATATTAATTTGAATCAAAATTCGGTAATTTTGTAAAACTAAATTTAGATTTAGCAGTTTAGTACAATTTAGTAGCTAATTGGAACCCAGTCTTAATAACTAAAATGTTGCTAAATATTTTTAAACAAATGTAAAAATCTTTTACTAGCTTAAATTTAATAAAATTTATTTACATTTTGTAGACAAAACTACAAACAAAACTGTAAACATAATTTTATTCAGCTTTAAAGCGTCTTAAGAGCGGGCGTTATGAGTTCATAATGCTCTCTCATAACGCCCCGGTTTTTATGAATGCCTTTATATATAGCGTATCCTAGACATTATAACAACTTTATGTCATTGTAAAGCATAAATGTCATTTTAATATATAGTAAAACCTATGTGAAAGGGAAACTTTTTCTAAGTAGTGACTGAAAATATTTTTCTAACTAGTGACTGAAAGTAAATAAGTTTCGGTGGTCGCTTACAGGTGGTGGTTATTTGAAGGATTGAATATTTGAGATTGAATTTGATTTACTGTTTTTGTTGTTGTTTTGGTTGCTGTGTCAATATCGCAGCATTTTTAAGGGATTGAATATTTTGAATATTTTGATCGAATCGAATCGAAACTAATCATTATTTCAATTGTGTGTAATTAATTAATTAAACTAATAATGAGTGTGTTTTTTTCTATATCGGAGAAATCGGAGCGATAAAATAAAATTTGTATCAGATATATCGTATAATTTTTCCTCCGATAATTAAGTTTCAGATACAAAATATATTCTCTGAGTTCTTTCCGCCAAAAAATGAATAAAAAAAATTTATTAAATAAATTTAAATTTTATTAAAAGATTTATTTATATTTGTTTTTAATCGAAACTTTAGCTACAATTTCTTAAATTTATGCTTTAAACGATGACTTCCAGTCGGTAAAAGAAATATCTGTAATATCTGTAAAAGTTTTTAAATATAATATATGATCTGAGATATATCCGAGAATTAAAAAAACACGGAACAGATATATCTGAGAATGCAAAATAGCAGATAATTTTTTGACGTTTAAGTGTAAAATTAAATTTATATTTTCGAACTAGTGTATTCAAAATAAATTTATATTTTCGAACTTTTTTCATTATATAAATTGTCTTCAAACACAATAATAACATTATTTTACACCGGTAAAAATGCTATATATAAATACAATATTGTTATTTTTTTTACACTATCAAATTTAGCTATGTCGTTCTGTAAGTTTTAGTAGATGAATTTGTAAATATTATCATTTATATTTAAAAGCGTAGAAAAAATAGCGTTTTCTACGCGTGGTAAAAACGTTTTTGCGTTCCTGAACTAATTCCACTCAACGCTATCGCGTCTCGTGAACAAACCGTCCAGTCACGCAAAAAGATACGTTTTCACCACTTGTATAAAAATCTACTATTGTTGCATTTTTTGTTTTGCATTGTTGTGGGATGCAAAACAAAAGAAACACAAGAAATTGTGTTAAACTAATAAGACATAAGGGTATTGAATGACAAATGTACTTAAGAATTTAATAAAATTGTAAAGTGGTGGAACGAAAAGTCTTTGAAAACATGTTTAGACACATTTTCCAAAATTGTGGATAGCATATTACCATCTAAGAGGAAAAAAGTTACGGTACATTTGTAAATATATTGGATGGCCATTACATGGCAGGACGAAAGGAGGAAATCCGGATGACTACATTTGTCCTGAGGACCATAAAAAAATTTAAGAAATAAAATGGGAGCCGAGTTCGAACCCTAACCTCGCGGTGGACTGTCAGGCTCTAGTGACTAAACTTACTAGGTCAGACAGTATAAAATCAAATTAAAACAAACATAAACAAAATAAAACTTAAATAAGGTGCCACTTACATTAGGAGCCAAAAAAATATATATAGCCAAAAACAAATTGAAGAAACACTTGAACAGGAAACGAGAAAACCATTAGGATAGGTGGCTGCAGATAATTGAGCTGATTCCTATAAAAAAAAAACAAAATCAAAAGCAAAAGAAATCAAATTTAACCTAAACACATAATCAACATCAACATCTGCAAGCGTGTTTAGTTTTTTCATATTAAAGATATTAAGTATGAATATATTAAAATAAAAGGGTTGGATGGCCCACTCAAGTGAGAATTTAGTTAAGCAGCTAAGAAATGGTATATGAACATCATCGCTGTTGGTTGTAGGCTGTAGCCTAGTGAATTTAAGGACGAAATTTCTCAAGTGGACGGGAAATGATCCTTCCTCTGATGCTGAAAATCAGGAGTTGGCTCAATTATCAACAGTACCACAAGAATTTGAGCTTAAGAAAGCTAGAACAACCATAATCGTCCACAATAGTGAGCCAAGTCACTTAAAACTGGACACCACCTACGTAGATATAGAAAAAAACTAAATATTAAAAAAGACCATCCGAGGACTATGCTAAGTGCAGAGGGTTTTAGTAAGATTGAAAAAACTCTGATGAACCTAATATCAAAAACTAGATACTACAAAATCAGGTTTGATGTATGCATTTAAAATAGAGGTACTTTGTGACATACTACGATGAAGACCAAACAGTCAACTGACTCAAGCGAGTCCTACCCAATATTAAGATAAGTTTGATTTTAATCTTGGCTAGAAAAGGAGAAAACGTTCAAAACTTTTGTTGGAACAGATCGATCTCAGATCCAAAAAACCTTTATCAATATCCTAAGGTATGAATTTGGTAAGACCAGTAGTACATGGGGTTGGCAACTGAAGCTGAGATATTGGCAGGTGGTAAAATTTGAGAGGTTTTGTTTTTGACTCCACTATCACAACCCGAGATGGTACGGTATATATCGGCATTTGTCTTGACTGAGGAAATGAATACCAAAAAATTAGAGTAAACCATATAGGACATTCCCAGTAGCATCATACATATTACTAAGAACAAAGAAGACGTACTCTAAGTTGTGAGGGCAGAGTTTTCCTTCCTAAAACCACCTTAGTAAGGTAGCTGGTACCACACGCGTGGCCCAAGTGAATGTCTATTATTCCATAGGAGCGATAGTGAGCGGCAAATATTGTATAGAGCATACTACAGCGTTTAAACGTTTTATTTGTTCTTCTTTAAGATATTTTTAACCATGTTTGGAAGGTCATACAGAACAATATCACATTTTGGGCATTCTCTATACACACTAATTCACTCATAGAAAAACTATATTTGAACTGTTTGGTACAAACAATAAATGTATTCCCGTTCAGAACCCATGTGGCACAAGGTTGTATTGTGTTGAAAAGCAAAAAAAACATAAATGATAATATAAACAAGGTCTTTTAAGTTTTAATGGGTATTATAGTCCCTGGGCCCACGCCGATTTCATTTGATGATTCCCACATATTTTATACTTTGTAAGAAGCCTGTTATTGATAAGTCTGAAAACTTTTGTTCTGCCATTTTTCTTGTAACATATGTATGACTAATCTAATTGACATACATTACATATGTTATTCTTCCCATCAAATTATTCTAAACAATTAAATAAGTCATCAACAACTTAAAAGCCTAGATCTAATTTCCATAAATTCCCACGATATATATTAAATAACGAAATCTAAATAACGTAAAATAATATTAAAGTTGATGACATTACAGAAATAAATTTAAATAAAATTTATCGAAATAAATATAATTCCTGCTGAACGAGGCAATTATATTTATTTAATATATGATTGACCGATATTAACTTTATATAATAAATCGATTGATAATTGGTTAATCGATTTAATTATTAAAATAAAGGTAATACTAAGAGGGGATATTAGTGGAGAAACCCTCAACCAATTGTACTATAAATAAAACGAAAATCATAACGAAAAATAAGAATTAATAAACTTCTCTTAAAAATAAAGTGTTGTGTTTAATTTAAACCTTTTACGGATGAAAGTCTGCCCAATAGGCCTTAGTCTACGGGTTAAACATGGTTTTTCCAGTTGCAAAGACTTTCTTCCCATCATAAATATCGAGATAATAAGTGGACACCGAAGTATAACAGTTCAACAGATAAGTCCACCATATCCTCGATTCAGCCGCTTTATCTTTTGTCAAGCTCTGAAAAATGCCGATTGTCCTGGATCTTGTTTATTATTTTTTTTAACTATGGGGGCTAGAAATTTGTTTTAGAACACGAGGGTAACCTTGTTCGGCAAAAATTTGTATGGTATTTTCTAGTCCGACAATTTAAGTATACCAAAATGCCAGTCGTCGAATTAGACAATACCATACCCGTTTCCCATAGACGTGTTCTAAAACAAATTTCCACCACCCATAGTATAAAAAAATTGTGGTCGCAAATTTACAAGATCGCGGAAATCAATTTTACGGAGCTTGCCGATCGAAAAATCGGCCGAATCGAAAAAAGGCAGAACAAATGGTTTCGGGCTCATCAAGGACAGGCGCCTCACGAATTATAAAATATGGAGTAGTCATCAAATGAAATGACCCCGGCCTTAGCCCAGGGACTATTATTAATCCAATTACAATTGTAAAAGAGCATAAGGACGCTATTTATACAAGGGAACCCTATAACAAAAAGTTCAGATAGACTAAGAGAAGACCCTTTAAGAATCTTGTGTGAAAGCATTGTCTCAACATCATTGGCCAAGCGAAACATTAAATCAGAAATGAACGCAATAGTCCCACTTCTCCTGCAAAGGTAGTAAAATTGGCTTTTTCTACCGTATTGGAGTATTCAGAAAAGGTTTGACACTAAGTCACATTACAGAACCATGAAATTGGAACGACAAAAGTAATATACATTAACATTGACCGACATAGTCCTTAGTGCCATAGGTAAGTAGACACTCTATGAAATCTCATAGACACATATAATGTAGTTTGTTAGAGTTTTAACTTTATCAGAGTAAAAACACATTGGCCCCATTGGTTCTGTTTAGTGCAACCATTTTTTGTGTTGTACCATTACTGTAGGAAGAAATTCAATTTTCTATTGTATATCTTCAGTAAATTTTGAGTACCACATTTCCAAAATAAAATTTAACTCCCCGATATGGAAATTTATTATTTCGTTATTATTATTAATGTTGTTAATCGCAAACTATTTGAGCCTTAGAGATTCTACGCTTCCATTATTTTATTAATAATTATTTAGACAACCTAATTTGATAGGCTACTCATCTGACTTCGGATAATGAACTATTAACTTAGGTGTCTAAGAAATGGGTAATAGAAGTGAAACAAGTTCTAGACCGATTTGTAAGAACTTCGCCATTTTTTATTTTGCTGAAACTCGGCATATAGGTAGTATGAAGAAAACAAAAAACATAATTCTTATTTTAGATTTTTTTTTAAAAAGCATTTTTTGAGCATAGGGAGCACCCCAACATCCATGGAAAAGAAAAATAGAAAACTTTTGCCAATCCGAGGTTACTTTTAAATTGAATTGCTGAAGAATTTCGTTACCGATTTTAACAAACTTATTTTTGTTTGACAGGTGATTAGTTAATCTTTAGAAAAAAGTTAGTTAAACGGTTTTTAAATAATTTCAAAATTAAAATAATGAAAAACTTTTTTAAAGATGGCGCTAGGGTCGAAGATCAATTAAATATTAATTTTTTTGAATTTTAATTTTTTTTTTTTAAATGGTTCTAGCTTTACTCTAAAATATGTCAATTGTGTCATTTGGAAAAGCATCTAATTTAGAAAAGATTGCAATTTTTTAGAGTTTTGTGGTGCACAGTTTTTGAGTTATTGTCAAAAAAGCGCGACTATCAGACCGTTCCCCCACTACGTTTCGACACTGATTGACAAAAAAATTTGTAATAATTCACAGAGCTAGGAAATGTGGTAAATTTTGTATGAAAATTATAATGAAGTCTCAACTAATTATATTTCTGAGTGTTTAGGGGACGGGGGTGAAGAGGGTAAAAAAAACCATTTTTGACCCAAGCGAGTGGAATGTCATTTAAAAGAGCACCTAATTTAGAAATCATTGCAATTTTTTTTAGAATTTTGCGGTGCACAGTTTTTGATTTATTGTCAAAAAAGTGCAACATCGGCTCTCTACTTTTCGACGATGATTGACAAAAACATTAGAAAAAATTCACAGAGACAGGAATATTGGTAAATTTTGATTGAAAATCATAGCGAAGTCTCTAATAATTATACTTCTGTGTGTTTAGGGGATCGGTGTGAGGAGAGTACAAAAACCTTTATTGAACCATATGAGTGGGGTGTCAAACCACTTAATTGATCAATGTACATATATATGTGATTGTAATTTACCTTTGGCATTTACGATTAAACATTTACATTGTTATACGCCATGGTCTGTAAAGACATATAAAGACATTACAGCACTTTTTTGTCAATTATTTTTGATATTGTGTTCTTTTACATTCACGGAACCCTTGGCGAGTGAATTTTATTCGCACTTGTCTGACTTTTTTTTTTCATTGCAGAGATGACATTAATTTGCAATCACGAAACAATTTAGTCGATGATTTTTAAAATCTTCTAAAACTTATTACGGGCCACTGTGATATGTATTCAAGCTCTTATACATGGCAAGTCAAAAGTTATTATGGCTAATATGGTAAAATAACTGCATCAGAAATCGAAAATTCTGTTTAAAAAATTTATAGAAATTTATTGTAAAAATTGGTCCAAAACATTCGCCATTGTTGAAAACATTACAAAAATCTTATGTACCAATTTTCACACAAATTTTATGTAAGGATTAGAAATTACTAAATTCTAAATAAATACTTGTTTGTGAGAAAAACACACTCCTAACACCTTTCTACTTTCTGAAAATCTTCCATTTTTATCAAGATTCAATACGCTTGCTTCACCTACTATGTAGCCGATGGATTTCTTTCAGATATTATTGTTGATGTACGTTTGCGATACAAAAGCATTGAAGCATTGCAGGCAATTGCAAATCAAAAATTAAAAGTGAGTTTCGGTGTTGATTCAAAGTGAATACATAAAAAGAGAAAGTCTTAATAAAAAAGTATTCTTTGTTAAAAATCGTTTAGTTGAAACTTATTACAATTAACTTTATCAAATCTGAAGGTATAGAAAGCTTATTTCAGTTGGAGAATTAAGAATTGACAATTGCTAAGCTTAGACAATTGCAAGTACAGATTTATTTGCGTAGCTCAATTATAACGTCGTAAAAGATCCTTTAGATGAAAACACAGAAGGAATTTAAAATATCATAACACAAAGTAAATAAATTCATAACCTCTAATGTTCTATTAAACAATTTTCTTTACCGCTCACTAAAATTAAATTTGTTTTTTTGGTTGCCTTATCTCTGTTTATGTTACATTTAATTTATTTCTAATTTTATGTTGAAAAAAATAATCCAGAAACATAAAATGTCTGTGTTAAATTACAAGTAATAAACATATATCAACCCTTGAAGCAATTGCTTTATTTTTGTGGTTTTTTATGTTATAATTTCCCAAAACAAAAATAATTTAGATCAACAATTTTAATAGGAAAACAACCCCATCAAAGCGTCGAAAAAAGTTAAATTATGCTTTACAGAATCATTAATTTTTATCGTTCCCATTTTATTATTCCATATTCTGTGTTTATGATGATAGGTGTACTCGTAATGTTTTAATCGATTTTTAATATTCATATTGGGATTTTTTTTAATTACTTTTGGAAATCATCTGCGTTAAAAGTAATGAATAAAATGCAAATCGAAACTGGGTTTAAACATTGCTGACTAATCTCATATTAATTCTTAAATCAATCAAGAAAAATTGATACATAATACGATATCTCAAAAAATACAGTTAAAGAGAATAAATATTTGACCTGCTGGTATCCGAATATCAAATGAATATTTATTATCTCATCCACTCAAATTAGAGATTAATGCAATAACAAATCATGAAAAATATTAACAACTTATTAAACTCTCCATCACTAGTTGTTCTAAAAAATTCATTGAATTAATCAATGCGTTGGCGTCTCTTTGTAGATTACTACTAAAAATGATTTTTTCTGAAGATTCGAGTGTGGTCGATAATTTTTTCTACGGATTCGAGTTTGGTCGAAAAAATTGCCATATTTAACAAAATAGCCATGAATTATCGACTGTTTATTGTTTTATTACTAAAAACGTGTGGTTTTTCCTTGTCTCTTTTCTCTGAAAATTAAAAACAAAAAATAAAAAAAAAGAAATATTGCAAATATTGAACAAAAGCTAGAGAGGGCAGTCGGCTCATCTTTCAACATGTGATTTGAAAGGGGTTGAGAGTGAAAATATTTAAAACTTTATGTCTGTCATTAGAAAGACAATAATTTCTATGGCATAGCAAGTTTTTTGTTATTTTCGACAGTAAAAATTTTGACCAAGATTCAAACATGTGAAATTTTATTCCTGTACCTCTCTCCTTATTTTGGAATATTATACACAACAAAAAATTGAAAATGAAACTTCCCACATCACTCAATCATTATATATTATGACAGCTTATATAGCAAAACTTGCTTGTGAAAAAATTTAATTGATTCTATGCAGTAGATTTTGGTACACTTTCAAATATGATAAGTGAAAATCAGCATTTTAGGCATATTTAACATTTTTACGTATGTAAAAATGTTTGTCAAGCAAGAAAAAATATTATTCGATTTGCAAGGAGTATATGTATTGACAGAACACAAGTGCCAAAAGTTGTTTGCCAAATTTCAATCCAGCAGTTTTGATGTTGAAGATACAACGCCAGAATAAACTTTTGCACTTTTCACCGGTCATGGTCATTTGAAATGCGAATGTTTAATCTCAAAGTTTGACCAATGTTTTGCTTATGCTCTTTCGGAAGGAAAATGATTCAATTTTGAAACTCATTCTCAGTGAGGAAGAGAAATGGGTTATCTACAAAAATATGAAACGCAAAAGACCATCTAGTAAAAGAGCTAATAATTGGCACTGCGAATTCCGATGTTCATAAAAGTTGATGGTCAATGTTGATCATCAAAGGTGATGTTATCTGTTTGATGGGGTTTCAAAAGAATCAATTTTTAGGACCATCGACCAAAAATAACTCGCACAGTTTTCAATTTATTATTTGAATTGTGTTTATGTAAAATAATCCGCATAGAATACTCCTAGAATAGAATACATTTTGCTACACTGCAATTTTAAAATATAAAAATTACAAAAAGAAGGAGTTCAAGAACTAACACAAAACCGATGCCCCCAATATTCAGAAAACAAATTACTTGATCGTCTTAACCTTGTTTTTGTTGGCCATAAATTGATAATATTTTTGTTTCTATGATAATACCCTCAAAACTATCGAATTCATGATAATCGAACCATTTTCTACAAAGAATTTTATTTAAAAAATTCATAAACGAACAAACGGTTGAAGCTACAATAGATGATAATTTTTTTCCCATAAACATGATTTAGAAGCTTGCGTTATTGAAACTTTCTCTAGCTACCATTAACAGCTATGGGTAAGATTCAATCCAATTTAATACTACATTAGTAATATTCTGTTTTATTTAGATATAAAAATACATATATTTACAAAAGAAGTCTAGCGAAATATGTTTTGAAATTAATAAAAGCAGCAGCCAAATTCTGTAACTGTGGAGCGGTGAAGTGATAACTTTTTTTATCACTTCACCACAAAAATATCTAAGTGAATGAAGTTTTAAATTTATAAAATTAACACTGACTTTTCATTTGGCAATAAAATGAAATCGTTTCTTTTGTTGTTATTGACATTATGTCGAAAACACCATAACGTCAATGCGATTTGATTTTTAAAAATTGCATTTCTAAATTAAATACAGATTAATTTTTCAAATTTAATTTCTAAAATATTTATATATAATTAAATTTGTAAAAATTTACGTTTAAATTGTGTTAAAAGTTAAAATAAACATTTAAGTTTATGTATTTTTGACGTTTGACAGTGCGGGGCAGGTTATTAGATTTTTTAACACTCAAATCGTATATAGAATCGCAAAAATGGTAAAATGATAAAAAACAAATGATGAAATCGAAATGAAATTTTTTTTAACACTTCACCACTTCACAGTTACAAAATTTGGCTGCAGGTTTTTGTTATTTTTTCCAAAATTTCTAAGCAACCAAAAAATTAAATTTTATTTGATTAATTTACTAAGTAACATTTCTAAGAAAAATTTCGTATAACATAAATCTGTAAAATATGAAGAGGCTCAAATCTCAAGGCTCTGAGAGATCAAGACTTTGGTTTGTGTTAAGGATTTTTATAATGTTTTCGGTAAAAGACTTTTATGAAGACATTGTTTTTAGTTTTGGGCTTTGATGTATATTAAACAAATAATTCTTTGTAAAAGTATTTTATCTATGCATAGAAGTTTTTTACAAAACTAACACGAAACATCAAATTCTAAAAATATTCCAAAAATTATTACAAAATCAAAAATTGAAACTTATTTTCGAACTGTTTTTGTTATTCAGAAGTCGTGGAATCTGGAACACACAAAAATTGCTCTTTTTTTTTTAAGAAACGACATTTAATCTGCAACAATTTGATAATTTCCAAATGTTCCTATAAGCTAGGAGGAGTTGAAACTGGATTGAACCATATTCCATGTCCGATTTTATGTGCAATTACATTTCATGTCACTCAAATAATTAATTTTATTTGACAAATGTTTTTAATCGAAAATGTTTCCCATTTTCTGTTCCTCAAAACTATTGGTTAAAAAATTAATGAAAATCATTCTTTTGACACATTTAACGATATTTTTTTGACACATTTATAATACAATAATCAAGCTTCTGGTATTACATACTAATGCCGTTCATCAAAATCTCTCCACATTCAATAGTAATTTTACGCATTGTTATTTCAATTGGAAAAGATAACTTGCTTTACACCCGATTTTTGAATCATAAAATTGCATTTAAAGGTATACTTGTACAAAAAAGCTATTTATGTATTAAAGGCGTAAAGTGGATCTTTTTTGCTTCAGAGTGAAATGATGCTCGAAGCGTAAGCCAAATGCCATAAACACTCGATATAAAAAAGATGCTTTCTGTTTGCAGAGAAAAATTTCGTATATCTTTTTACATAAATTTGTTTCGTAAATAATTTTGTCTCCAATCCAACCAGTTTTTTGATTGTTATTTTTTTCCTAAATTTTTACAAATGGCAACCAATTTATTTTTTAAATTTCTGTTAATAATTTATTTAAAACATTTTGTTTATCATTTTGGATTTTTGAGATCAATAAAACTCAAGTAAGTAAAGAAGTAATTGGAATTTTTTCAATTCAAAGGTATGGTTTGAAGTTTCTAAGAAAAAAACCCCACCTCACATTTTTCGTGTTTCGGTTGGGATTCGAACCTTTCTCGTCAGTGCCCGGCTCGAATCCTTGGGCAGACACGTTGTCAATTACGCCGTTGAGGCGATGAAAATTTCAAAGTTGAAACTTCTTCATCACTTATTTATTTTTACTTAAGTTGAATTTTTCGACTGTCATTAGACTCCATATTATGGAAATGTATTTAGATTATATGGGATTTTTTGCATTAAATTTCTAGACAATACTTTGTGTGAATCCATAGAAGGGGGGAACATTTCTAAGTCACGATTGTATAGTCATTATTGATTGTTTCCAATCAATGTGAAATCAATGGCTGACGCCTGGTCAATTTGTAGTCCTATATCTATTAACATTAGACTACATTAAGGGAATTTAAATTAATTTTGGATTTTTGAGATCAATAAAACTCAAGTAAGTAAAGAAGTAATTGGAATTTTTTCAATTCAAAGGTATGGTTTGAAGTTTCTCAGAAAAAAACCCCACTTCACATTTTTCGTGTTTCGGTTGGGATTCGAACCTACCTCTTCAGTGTTTTGTTTTTCATTTCTATTTATTATATCGTATTGCTTTTATTCTCAAAAAGGTTAGTTTATAAAAAATATAAATATTTCATTTCCAAAAATGGATATTAATAACGAATCTTATTCTTTGAGTTGTTGAATTCAAGTAATTTTTTTCTAAATTTCTATAGCAACTTATAATATTAAACTAATTTCGGATGAAAAACATTCAGAAAAATAATTTATTTAATTTTAAATACAAAGCATCAAATTTGAAGCAAAAATTAATTTTGTGAATCATATTAATTTCGATTTAGGAGTAATAACCATATTTTTCATTTTCACTCCTGCAGCCAAATTCTGTAACTGTGAAGTGGTGAAGTGTTAAAAATTTATTCATTTCGATTTTATCATTCATTTTTTATCATTTTACCATTTTTGCGATTCTATATGCGATTTGAGTGTTAAAAAATATATAGCAAGCGCGGCACTGTCAAATGTCAAAAATATATAAAATTAAATGTTTATTTTAACTTTTAAAACAATTTAACCGTAATTTAAGTATATATAAATATTTTAAAAATTAAATTTAAAAAATTAATCTTTATTTAATTTAGAAATACAATTTTAAAAAATCAAATCACATTGACGCTATGGTGTTTTTTGACATAATGTCAATAACAACAAAAGAAACGATTTCATTTTATTGCCAAACAAAAATTCAGTGTTAACTTTATAGTTTTAAAACTTTGCTCACTTAGATATTTTTTCGGTGAAGTGATAAAAATCTTATCACTTCACCGCTCCACAGTTACAGAATTCGGCTGCTGTATCTTATATCTGTTTTATGTTATTCGCTCCGAAAGAATTGAAGAATAAATAATTTTTCTGTATTTTTTGTTCAACTGTACAAGTTTTTTTAAAATAATAAATAAAATTTTTCACAAAGTTTTTATTTTTCCTACATAGCTAATTGTGTGTAGATAATCTTTGCCAAGCTTAATAATCGGCGTAGAAGTCGTTTTTAATCTATTCCCACCGTAATTCGCCAGCCGAAATGATTTAAAACCTTAACTAGTGTAGCTGATAAACGACTTCTACGCCCATTATGAAACCTGGCAAGGATTATCTAAACATTAAGAGCAATTCTTTGGGATTTTTTGCATATGTATTTAATTGCTTAAAAAAAAACCTCCAACTTATTAGCAATTTTTAAAACAAATCTAAATAGTTTAACTTTGTGAAATTTAAATTTTAAAATTTAAATAATTTTAAAACAAAAGCAATTTTAAAATGGCTGACGCCTGGTCAATTTGTAGTCCTATATCTATTAACATTAGACTACATTAAGGGAATTTAAATTAATTTTGGATTTTTGAGATCAATAAAACTCAAGTAAGTAAAGAAGTAATTGGAATTTTTTCAATTCAAAGGTATGGTTTGAAGTTTCTCAGAAAAAAACCCCACTTCACATTTTTCGTGTTTCGGTTGGGATTCGAACCTACCTCTTCAGTGTTTTGTTTTTCATTTCTATTTATTATATCGTATTGCTTTTATTCTCAAAAAGGTTAGTTTATAAAAAATATAAATATTTCATTTCCAAAAATGGATATTAATAACGAATCTTATTCTTTGAGTTGTTGAATTCAAGTAATTTTTTTCTAAATTTCTATAGCAACTTATAATATTAAACTAATTTCGGATGAAAAACATTCAGAAAAATAATTTATTTAATTTTAAATACAAAGCATCAAATTTGAAGCAAAAATTAATTTTGTGAATCATATTAATTTCGATTTAGGAGTAATAACCATATTTTTCATTTTCACTCCTGCAGCCAAATTCTGTAACTGTGAAGTGGTGAAGTGTTAAAAATTTATTCATTTCGATTTTATCATTCATTTTTTATCATTTTACCATTTTTGCGATTCTATATGCGATTTGAGTGTTAAAAAATATATAGCAAGCGCGGCACTGTCAAATGTCAAAAATATATAAAATTAAATGTTTATTTTAACTTTTAAAACAATTTAACCGTAATTTAAGTATATATAAATATTTTAAAAATTAAATTTAAAAAATTAATCTTTATTTAATTTAGAAATACAATTTTAAAAAATCAAATCACATTGACGCTATGGTGTTTTTTGACATAATGTCAATAACAACAAAAGAAACGATTTCATTTTATTGCCAAACAAAAATTCAGTGTTAACTTTATAGTTTTAAAACTTTGCTCACTTAGATATTTTTTCGGTGAAGTGATAAAAATCTTATCACTTCACCGCTCCACAGTTACAGAATTCGGCTGCTGTATCTTATATCTGTTTTATGTTATTCGCTCCGAAAGAATTGAAGAATAAATAATTTTTCTGTATTTTTTGTTCAACTGTACAAGTTTTTTTAAAATAATAAATAAAATTTTTCACAAAGTTTTTATTTTTCCTACATAGCTAATTGTGTGTAGATAATCTTTGCCAAGCTTAATAATCGGCGTAGAAGTCGTTTTTAATCTATTCCCACCGTAATTCGCCAGCCGAAATGATTTAAAACCTTAACTAGTGTAGCTGATAAACGACTTCTACGCCCATTATGAAACCTGGCAAGGATTATCTAAACATTAAGAGCAATTCTTTGGGATTTTTTGCATATGTATTTAATTGCTTAAAAAAAAACCTCCAACTTATTAGCAATTTTTAAAACAAATCTAAATAGTTTAACTTTGTGAAATTTAAATTTTAAAATTTAAATAATTTTAAAACAAAAGCAATTTTAAAATCCAAAAATGAGTTTCAAAAGCTTATTAAATGAAGTATAAGTTCTGCTCTTTTTATTTTATTGTAACTTTTTTAATGTGGATAATGGGATTCTAAGTAGCCCGTACCTGCTTTTTAATCAAATGTTTGAAGCTCTATAGCTTGTAAACCAGACTTATACTGTAAAATCATTTTGTATCTGGATCAGAGACACCTCAATATGTCCTATATGACAACATAATCAAATGTTACTAAGATCGTTAACATATCAAAATTTTAAACCAGTCCGCTTTGCGTGGAATGCCTTTTAGTCCAGTAACTTTGTCGCCTGAGAGTATGGGGTAGTATGCGTTAAATCCGGTAGTTCTGATTTTTGCAGACTTGTTTATGATGTTGGCCTAATGATTAATCCAAGTTTTTGACCTCGAGCGCCGAACGCAATTTTGTCAAAATCGAAAAAACCGCGAAAAAATCGTTATTTTTTCAAATTTTAGGACTAGGTTTTTCTTTATACTTTTCTAAGACGTTTTTAAAGTAGACTGAATTTGCTACAATATGATACTAAAACTGTCTCTGTAGACCCAATAGTTTCTGAGATTAAGCCCCAAAAATCGAAAAAATCGTTATTTTTTCAAATTTTGGCGATTATGGCCCTAAAGGACTAGTTTTTGAAAAAACCTTTTCAGAACGTTTTTAAAGTAGACTAAATTTGCTACAATATGCTACTAGAATTGTCTCTGCAAACCTAATAGTTTCCGAGATTAAGCCTTTCAAAGTTTATCACTTTTTTAACTTCGCATAATTTTGCAATATTTTAGACGTCACTCGACGTGAAAGAAATTCAGAACGACAGAATTGCGTAGTTTGAAAAAAATGATAAACTTTGAAAGGCTTATTCTTGGAAACTATTGGGTCTACAGTCTTAAAAAGGTATAAAGAAAAAACTAGTCCTTTAGAGTTATAATCGCCAGTATTTGAAAAAAAAATTTTTTTTCTCGGTTTTTTGATTTTTGACAAAGTTGCGTGCGGCGCTTGAGGTTACAAACGTGGATTATTCATTAGGCCAACATCATAAAAAAGTCTGCAAAAAAATCAGAACTACCGGATTTGACGCATACTGTGATGTATAAAGTTACTGGACTATTTGTTTTATAAAAACTTTTCAGTTTTAAAATTTCAAAAACTTAATTTTAGGAAATGGTAGAATCCACCACTCGTTTTTTTTGGTTTTTCAAAGTTTTATTCTTTCACCCAAAAGATACTAAAATAACCGACAGGCGTTTTGTTTTGTTGACGAGAAAACCCTATTTGAATAAATACTAATAAAACTATGTTAGGTCCTTCGTTTTCAATCAAACCTGGCACATTTTTGAAGTGAAACTTCTAATGCGACTTCCAAAAAATGTTGCTTTAAAAAATATTTAACGCTTCTTTTTTTCATAAAACTTTATGATATTTAAACAATAACCTGACATCTGATATGATATTAATATGGCATCGTTTCTGACAATGTTAACAAAATATCTAATTAGAGACAATGGAAAAATTTTTAGTTGGAAATGTCAGATGCAAGTGATTTATGATTTAAATTGAATTTTTAAATAATTTTAATTAATGACTTTTAAAAGAATGTAATATGTTTTTGGAGATTCTGTATTGATGTATTGTTAACGTAAATCAATAGGGAGGATGTATTGTATTATAGGGAAGATGTATTGAGGATTTATTGTTAACGTAAATCAATAGGGAGGGTTGTGACATGACATAATGACATGACATAATCATTTGTGTATATATTTATAAGGTAATTCGTTGACCGTGGTTTTTTTAAATAATTTTAATTAATGACTTTTAAAAGAATGTAATATGTTTTTAATTCCACATTACGCAGTTTCACTTCTTCCGCGCGGAGGGACTCCACGCACAATTTTTTATTAGTAGATTTTCAAATGGGTTCTTTTCATCAACAAAATATAACGCCTGTCTGTAATTTTAAAATGTTTTGAATAACAGATTATACCTTTTTGTAAACCAAATTTTTGATAACTTAAGACTTGTAATGCCCTGTAAAAAGTGATTTATGGAGCCTTATTTAGTACCTTTTAAAAATGTTCAATGGAATCGATATACTTGTTTTTTTTAGGATGTACCGTAGAGTATAAAAAATTTCAATCAATTATAGTCAAATGTCTTTTTGTCAAAAACAAACAAATAACCTTGTCTGTAATTTTAGTATGTTTTGTGTAAATAATAAATTTTTAAAACATAAAAAATAAAACAAAGCATTTGTTTGAAATTACCATGTTTGGAAAATTCAAATTAAAATAAATCATATTAAAATATAAACTTTTTTATTAGCGAAATATTTTAATAGAATCTTAAAATTCAAACTACTTTAAAACTATTAAAATTTAATAACATGTTCGAGTAAAATTTTAATTTAATTTTTTCTTGTTTCTTAATTTTGTAACAAATTTTGTGTCAGAACTAGAAAAAATAAAAAACGACTATCGAAGTTTCAAAAAAGTCCAAAATGGTAAAGCTTAAGTGTTTTATTTTATCGGAATCCTATTTCGATTTTCATCTATCTTTAATTATTTTCGCTCTTAATATTTATAATGGCAAGATTCCCTTACAAGCATTTAAATTAAAACGATTAAACATGAAAGAATAAAGAAGATAAGCGAATACCCGCCCGCTATACATATAATAAATTCATTTAATACAAAACTGAATTGGGTTTTCGTACCGAAATATTTAACAATCCTAGTTTCCTGCAATTCATCTACCTTTGAATTAGATTTTCCTTTTGCTTTTGCCTATTAAATCATAAAAATCGAAAATTCATCTACATTCAAATTTCAACCGGAAAAAGCAACAAAAATTTAATTATTTTACTATGTAACCATTTGTTAATCAGACGCAAAATTAAATCAACTGTGGCAATGGTTTTTCTGAGTTTTCCGAAAACAAACAAATTTTTTTTGTATATTTATTGTTATTATTATTTTTCATTTATTTTGCTTATTTTATTTTTTATGCAACATTAAGATTTATTTAAATGGAAAATTATATGGAAGTTGATCGATTGATTTTGTTTTTTATTTGTGTTCCACCAACGTGAAAAAAACAAAGTAAATCAAGTAAAAACATACAAACAATTAATGAATCTTTTCATTTGAAATTGTATTGTTGTGAAATCAGTTGGAATTTTTTCTTGGTTTCGATTTTTCTACAAAAAACTAAAGTTAATTCACTTTTTACTATATGTAGTCAATATCTAGCAACATCAAAAAACGCTATTTATTTAAATATTCGAAACAATTGGTATTAAATTAATATTCGTACACCATTTCCAATAAAATATGAAGATTAAATAACAATCTATAGGAATCTATTATTTATCACACAAACGTGCTATTTCGATTTATTTTTTGTATGTTTTTACTATCTCATATAAGTACAATATATGTAACATCAACAACAAAAGCACAGCAATCCAAATTTAAAATTGTTTACAATAAATATATATACATATGTATTTCCTATTTATAATTTTGTGCTCATTTCATGCCTTAAATTTATTTTCTTTTTACCAAGAACTTGATATATTTCTTACTTTTCTATCTAAGGTATATTCAATAGACTTCAGAAATATTTCACATGTCAAAACAATAGAATGATAAGGAGTAACAACTGAGTTAGTTTTCCTGACAGGTACATATATTTTTATTTTTATTTTGTTATCAAATTGAACTAAATTTTTAAATTATGGATCAATTTCAAAATAATGCTTAGAGTTTCAAAAATAGAAATAAAAGAAGATGATACCTGTCATTCAAGTCCTAATGACAGGTATCAACTGTTCACGTAAGAAAAAGATGTTAGAAACTGGTGATAGATGACAAAAAGTTACAGTGATATGTTAGAGATTTAAATAATCAAAGAACTAGGAAATACCTTGTATATTATTATATATAATGAAAGTCAATATTACATATTATCTTAAATTGTGAAGGTAGTGTAAAACTCTTGAAATATTGATTTATTGAACAGACTGACGAGTATATACTTTTAATACAAAAACGTTGTTTTTTTGCTGGAAGTGTTAGACAGTTAGACTCTAGAACTGATGAAAAAATAAAATCTTAAATACGAATATGAAGAATTTATGTATTAATATCCTTGATATGTTATTCAAGATCCCTTAAATACTAATCAGTCCATTTTCCTACAAATATTTGTCTTTTGTTAAAACGTTCACCAAAAAAATTATCATGGGTACAATGAGAAGGCAGCAAAATACCAAAAAATAATAATATCTAGATAATTTTAAAATTGATTGATTTGCCCGTGTTTTGTATTCCCCACTAGATCGTAACGTGTTTGGTAAAACCTCCATAATTTTGTTCACAACTGTAAACAAATTGATAGTATTTGTGGAATTACTTTTCATCAAATTTCAATATTTGTAAAAATATATATTATTGCTTTTCACTGTTATAATAAATTATAAATTGTAATAATAAATAACAAAAAAGTAATATCCGAGAATGATAGATAACTTAACATGAGGATGAAAAAGCGTCACCAATAATGACGCGTAATCAAAAATTTGTATTCCTTAGGTATATACACGTACTTACTTATCCTTACATAACGTATATCAACTTTGACGGTTAAAAACAACATTCAAATGTAGAGAGCGCAACAATCCCGCACTACGCTCTTAGCATATTACTTTAATTCCAACAAATGTGAACATTATTTCATTTTTATTAAATTTTCTTGACACTTGTTATGCGATGTGAATTACTTCAAACCTCCAACTGCGTTGTTGTTCCAATAAAATGTTTATCGTTTGGGAAACCTTTTAGAAAAAAATCAATACATAAATAGAAAAAATGGAATTGTTTGAATAAATTTTCTTTATATAAAAAATTACTACTTTTACATAAAAAATAACCAAATATTAAAATTAAAAAAATATAAAATATTGATGTTTCTACTTCTTACCAGTTCAAATAGCTGTTAGGACTTTCTTTCCTAAATACATCAAAACATAACATTTATTACACACAACAACAAGTAGCTGATTGATTGACTTGACTTCCTTACCTAAAAAGAAATTAAAGACATTTAATTTAATTCAATTTGGTTCAATAAATAATGGTTTTTTAGATTAAATTAGTGTTAGTAAATTTGTAGTGTAGTGTTGTTTATCGCCTAGCTATGAAGCAGTCGTCCCTTAAATAATCAGCGTTCTAACTATAATTAACCTTTAGTTCAATGGATTTTTTGTCACATTCTTTTTCTTTTGCGTATTTATTACATTTCTTTCTTATAGACTTGAACGAGGGTACAAAACAGTCAATTCGGGGTATAGTTTTGATGGTGAAGCAGCTGGTTTTTTAAAACGCAACGTGTCAAAATTGCTAGTATGATTCCGATTAAAAATAATTAGGAAAACATCTATTTTTGTTTTGTTAGTAAATTCAATGAGTGAAGATAGAAATTTTTTTTATGTGAATCATGACCAGAAAGACCAACGGGATTTGACACAGTGGGTTTTAATACATTGATTTATTATTATTGTTCAACAATCACCTGAGATTTTGTCGCAAAAACTTGCTGTCAAATTTATTATTTTGTATTGTTAAACAATCGCTTGTAAGCCACAACGAGTGCAACGAGTTTTATTTTATTACGTATTAACAAACATACTTACTGAATTATAATTTATTTTTGTAAGCAATGTTTTTTTATCTTTAGGTATGAACGCATGAAACGATTAATTATTAGCATAATTTGCATAATCATTTTTACTGGTATTTGCAAAATTTATTGTTGATTGTCATTTTTTAGGCCATTCATAAAGATCCATATGGGTTTGAATAATATCCTTCTTAGACAAACTATATCGATAAGCACCTCATTTTGCAGTACCTCCTATTCTATCACACGATCCTATTCCATGACTTGTAGCGGAGAAGTGCCACTTGGCGTTTATATTAAAATATGATTTATGGTAACATAGATTTATAAATTTATATTTTTTTTATAAATTTAAGTTATAAATTTATATTTTTTTTTATACAGAGATCCCCATAAGTCATGGGTGGGCCAAAAGTCACCATGGAGTTGAGTCAACCAAAAGTCACCATGGGGCTTAAAATTTAATAAATTTTTCGTTTATATATTTGTTTAGTTTTTTTTTCAGATCATATATACACATATATATATTGTAATAAACTTCGTCCAGAATGGGTTAATTTAATTTAATCATAAATAACCAATACGTTCCGCCTAAATGTTTTCTACATTCAGACTATGGCAAAAATGAATTAAAAGTTAACTCCCTTTAACTAATACAAGTTGCATAAATTAATGTAAATTAAATTTTTACATTAATGAATTAAAGGAGGTGTGGCCTATTGTTTCTAGAAAATACACTGGCAACAAAAACTGAGTTACCAGACGTTTCTGCTTATTTGTTTTTGAATATTAAATAAGCGAACAAAATATCAGATAGTCAGTTTTAATTTGGCAATTAAAAGTGTTTATAAATATTCGCAAGTATAAGGAATAATCGGTGGTACTTGAGCCTGGGTACTAATAATAAAAAAATTTGAACTTAGTGGAATACTAAATACAGATTTTACGATTCCGAATATTATTGATTCA
The DNA here is from genome assembly GCA_963693315.1 of Diogma glabrata. NCBI lineage: Eukaryota > Metazoa > Arthropoda > Insecta > Diptera > Cylindrotomidae > Diogma > Diogma glabrata. The sequence continues at coordinate 42,646 of CAVNZG010001736.1, forward strand.
AATTGTGGAAAAGCGGTGAAGTTCATCGTACATAAATTGGAGACCCTGGAGTTTATTGTAATTAAAATCGGAAGTTGCTGTAACTGGTTGATAAATAAAGTTTGAGATTTCTGTTAACTAAAGATCTGTCTTTTTACTGTCGTATTTGCTCAATAATCGAAAAGAACCAACTAAGAGTCGTTACAGTGGTGTCAGAAGTGGGATTATTGAAGCAATGGTGAAGACGGTAAATATTAGTGATCTCAGCCAGGCCCAGCTGAAGGACGAGTTGAGGAAAAGGAATGCTCCAATCCATGGAACGAAGGCAAAACTTGCATTCCGGCTGCTTAAAATTTTAGAAGAAGCAGGTGAAAGCACAGAGGTCATAGAAATAGAGCCGGAGGAAGCTCCTGTTCAGAATGCCCCAGCAATTGATCCGATGATGGTGTTGATGAAAGAAATGATGGCACAGCAGCAACAACATTTGCTGATATGATGGCCAAACAAGGAAACAACCAACAACAACAACTTGCTGATATGATGGCCCGACAAGAGAAACAGGCAGCAGAATAAAGAGTAGATCAACAACAACAACTTGCTGATATGATGGCCAAACAAGGAAACAACCAACAACAACAACTTGCTGATATGATGGCCAAACAAGAGAAACTAGCAGCGGAACAAAAATTAGATCAACAACAACTACGTGAAGTAATCGAGTCACGTATATCCAGTGCGGAGGTTAAAATCAACAACATGGAAAGGGAGCTGCGGACAGTTACCGAAGAACAAGAGAAATTACGCAAACTTTCGAGTAAATTTCCGCCAAGAAATAGCACAAGTGAAGTCAGGTAACATGATCAATCCATCAACTAATTCAGCTCCAGCTAGAGTGAAAACACCCGCAATTTGATGGATCTACATCGTTTCAGATATTTAAGATGCAATTTGAGATAGCAACAACTGGGGTTGATCACCAGCAAAAAGCAAACGCGCTTATATTGGCATTGAAGGGACCTGCTGCTGAAATTTTGCAGACACTATCAGCGACAGAGCGTGATTACAGCAAGCTAATGGAGGCCTTAGAAGTAAGATATGGGGGAAAGTCATATGCAAGCTCTCCATCGCATGCAGCTCAAAACACGAAAACAAGGAGTCAGCGAAACTTTGCAAGAACTAGAGGCTGACATTGTGAGACAGGTAAATCTGTCATACCCGAACTATAACGCTGAACACCGCGACGAACTGGCAACTGATACATTCATCAATGCTCTTCGAGATGTGCAATTGAGAAATCAGCTGTATCTAAGCGGGAAGAAACTACCTGCGGAAGTCTTAGCATTAGCCCTTCAAATGGAAGCTGGAAAAAGAGCGTATGGCTCAGATAGGGTACGTCAGATCGAAGTGGCTGGGGAACCACTAAAGGCAGCGCTTGAGGAAGTGATCATGCGTGTCAAAAGTTTGGAAGATAAGCCTGAAGGAAATCACCGAAGAAAATCTAGCAGAGTAAGATGCTGGAATTGCGGGCAGTTAGGGCACATCAGACGGGAATGCAAAGCACTAGTAGCAGCAAAAGAAGGAGTAGTTTCGGTCCAGTTGATGAAGCTCTCAAACAAGCAAATGGATGACAAAAAGGAAAGGGATTTCCGCGTTGTACACCGTAAGGGAAGGATACATTGTAACGTTGATGATCTTTCAAGAAAACTCTGTATTGAGGAGCGCAAGTCATGTAGCAGGACTGAGAGAAAGGTGGCAATGAAAGTGAATCAAATTAAGCTCCAAACTCCTGACGATTGATTTACCGAGGCAATTAAAAGAGAGCAGCTAAAGGATCCAGCTATGGCACCGATATTGAAATGGAAAACCGAAGGAAGGCGACCGGAGTGGAAAGAGGTCGCACCTTTAAGTACGGAGGTGAAATGCTACTGGGCGCAATGGGACTCACTATTGATGGACAACGGGATACTAAAAAGAAAATGGGAGTCCGCTGATGGAAATAAAGTGTTTGAACAACTGGTGTTGCCATCAAGTCGAGTAGAAGAGGTACTGGGAAAGCTGCATGGAAGTATTTCTGGAGGACACCTGGGAGTCAATAAAACAGTAGCCAAAGTAAGGGAGAGGTTTTATTGGGTAAGATACCGAACGGACGTGGAGCAATGGTGTCGGCGATGCGATACTTGTGCGGCGAGCAAAGGACCAAAAACTAGAACTCGAGGAGAGATGCAACAGTACAATGTGGGCGCCTCAATGGAGAGAATTGCGATAGACATCGCGGGGCCATTTCCGGAAACGACAAAAGGTAACAAATACATCATGGTGGTCATTGATTACTTTACAAAATGGCCGGAAGCTTATGCGATACCGAACCAGGAAGCAGTTACGGTCGCCGCAACGTTAGTCAATGAATGGGTTTGCAGATATGGAACACTGCTCGAGTTGCATACCAACCAGGGAAGGAATTTCGAATCTCAACTGATGGAAGAGCTGTGCAGAACACTCGACATTAGAAAAACACGAACTACACCTATGAACCCACAATCGGATGGCATGGTAGAACGATTCAACCGAACCATGAAAGAATATTTGTCAAAGGTAGTAGAAGCCAACCAAAGAAATTGGGACAAGGATCTTCCGTTATTCTTGATGGCCTATTGTAGCGCAGTGCACGATACGACAAGTGAAACGCCAGCAAATATCATGTTCGGAAGAGAACTACATCTTCCTAGTGACATCGAGTTTGGCATCCCTGGAGGTCTGGTATCCACGAAAACAGATTATGTGGGACAACTAAGGAAGAAGATGAATAAAATCCATCAACAGGTTCGAGACCACATTAAGATTGCCAGTGACAAAATGAAAACCAGGTACGACATAAATGCAAATAGTGGCGGTTTTCAAGAAGGAGAATTGGTATGGCTAAAAAACCCCAGGAGAACTAAGGGAAGATCACCCAAGTTGCAGCCAGATTGGGAAGGTCCATATAAAATAATCAAACGAATTAATGATGTTATCAACCGCATCCAAAAGGGACCCCGTACCAAGATGAAAGTGATACATCTGCAAAGGTTGGCACCGTACCAAGGTAACAGTACCATTGCAATAGCTGATATTGTTCGGGACGAACAAAACTAAATGGAGGGCAGTGTAATAAACTTCGTCCAGAATCGGTTAATTTAATTCAATCATAAATAACCAATACGTTCCGCCTAAATGTTTTCTACATTCAGACTATGGCAAAGATGAATTAAAAGTTAACTCCCTTTAACTAATACAAGTTGCATAAATTAATGTAAATTAAATTTTTACATTAATGAATTAAAAGGGAGGTGTGGCCTATTGTTTCTAGAAAATACACTGGCAACAAAAACTGAGTTACCAGACGTTTCTGCTTATTTGTTTTTGAATATAAATAAGCGAACAAAATATCAGATAGTCAGTTTTAATTTGGCAATTAAAAGTGTTTATAAATATTCGCAAGTATAAGGAATAATCGGTGGTACTTGAGCGTGGGTACTAATAGTAAAAGAATTTGAACTTAGTGGAAGTAAATACAGATTTTACGATTCCGAATATTATTGATTCAAATTGTGGAAAAGCGGTGAAGTGAAGTATGTACGATGACATAAATTGGAGACCCTGGAATTTATTGTAATTAAAATCGGAAGTTGCTGTAACTGGTTGATAAATAAAGTTTGAGATTTCTGTTAACTAAAGATCTGTCTTTTTACTGTCGTATTTGCTCAATAATCGAAAAGAACCAACTAAGAGTCGTTACAATATATATATATATATTATATATATATATATATATATATATATATATATATATATATATATATATATATATATATATATATATATATATATATATATATATATATATATATATATATATATATATATATATATATATATATATATATATATATATATATATATATATATATATATATATATATATATATATATATATATATATATATATTAATATATATATATATATATATATATATATATATATATATATATATAATATATATATATATATATATATATATATATATATATATATATATATATATATATATATATATATGTGGCCTTTGCGTTTGAATATTTTCCATACAAAATACATGTAAACTTTAGTGTTTTTTAAAAAAAAAATTGCAGCTCAGCGGCATTTTATACTATTTCAAAATGAAAAAAAGCAACTAACTCAGGATTAAATTATCTACAAAAATGCTTATGGAGATGTAACTGTTACTTACACCGGTGACACAGAACAGATCACAAAAGTAAATTTTATATGAATTTCTTGTTCTTTTGTTGTTATTTCATAAATGGCTAAAGCTACAGGAAAAATGTCAATAACAAAGTTGTAGTTAATTAAGTTTCCTACAAAAAACTTAACAGAACCGAATCTCTTTGATTGATATTTCTCGAGATAATAAGCTTTTCCTTTTCTTAAAATGGATGTTTTAAGAGATTTTCGTCATCAATTTATGAAGACCGCAAGTTCTAAAATAATAAATGTTTATTATCTCGAGAAATATCATAGTTATTTTTAATTTAAATTAAATAGTTATTTAAGTTTTTTGTAGGAAACTTAATTAACTACAACTTTGTTATTGACGTTCTGCCTGTAGCTTTAGCCATTTATGAAATAAAAACAAAAGAACAAGAAATTCATATAAAACTGACTTTAGTGATCTGTTCTGTGTCACCGGTGTAAGTTACAGTTACATCTCCATAAGCATTTTTGTAGATAATTTAATCCTGAGTTAGTTGCTTTTTTCCATTTTGAAATAGTATAAAATGCCGCTGAGCTGTAACTTTTTTTTTTAAAAACACTAAAGTTTACATGTATTTTGTATGGAAAATATTTAAACGCAAAGGCCGAGTGCTCAACATTAATTTTGAGGACTCATATTTTAGGAGGACGTTTTCTTGGGTATTTCCAACAAAATTTCGGTGGGGCACCAGAAAAAAAGAATTGTCGCCCAAAAAAAAGCACCCCTATATATATATATATATATATATATATATATATATATATATATATATATATATATATATATATATATATATATATATATATATATATATATATATATATATATATATATATAGGTATATATATATATATATATATATATATATATATATAAATATATATATATATATATATATATATATATATATATATATATATATATATATATATATATATATATACCTATATATATATATATATGTATATATATATATATATATATATATATATATATATATATATATATATATATATATATATATATATATATATATATATATATATATAAACACATATATATATATATATATATATATATATATATATATATATATATATATATATATATATACATAAACAAAATGGGCTCATTTTAGAGCTTTTTCCATAACATTTTTGAAAATTTGTGGTTGCAGCGCTCGAATTTTTGCAACAATGTTGGCTTTGAGTTCAAGAATTGTCTCGGGCTTGTTCAAATTTACTCGCTCCTTCAAATAACCCCAAAGAAAAAGTCGGATGCTGACAAATCTCGCGAGCCCGCCAGACTTAATTTCGGGATTTCTGGAAATTATTCTGTCTATTCGTATCTGAAAAAAAAATATATTAACGAAAAAATTATAAAATTTTTAAACCCCATATTAACTTTTGGCCCACCTTGTAGATAAATAGATACACTGTCACACTATCATGTTCAGTTATATCAGAGATAATAACAAAACATAAGCGCAGGATAACTGGACTAGTAGATGAATTATAATATATTAAAAATGGGTGTATCGTATAGCGTGTGAATTATTCCAATGATAACTTCGCACAGAATCTTGAATGAAAAGTGAGCAATTTTCCGAAAAATAGCTGAGTACTAAGCACTCTCCCACTTTCAAGTTGTACCGACGGCCTATTTAAAATTATACTCTAAAACAAGAATATTCGTGCAAAAAAAATTTTCTAATAATTTTTTAATGTATTTCGGTTCCCGTCTTTTAATTAAAATAGTCCATTTCAACAAACTTAAAATATTTATGCGTGCTACAGGTTTATCAATCAATGTTTTACATTTTCTCAGTTGATTGTTTTGTTAAGTCTCGAGTTAACTCAGTGTTATTTAATAATACACGTTTCTATCTACATGAATAACCAGAATTTTTGTCATGCAAGGCTTGATCATAATATTATATGTAAATATAATACGGTTGTGCAATTTATAAAAAGTAGAAAGGTTGTCTATAGTTGTAGAGGAGAGTGTTTTCTCATTTGAAAAGAATTGTTTGTGGATATGATGTGGGAAAGTTTTTAATTTGTCTAATTTATATTTTTTTTTATACAGAGATCCCCATAAGTCATGGGTGGGCCAAAAGTCACCATGGAGTTGAGTCAACCAAAAGTCACCATGGGGCTTAAAATTTAATAAATTTTTCGTTTATATATTTGTTTAGTTTTTTTTTTCAGATCATATATACACATATATATATTGTAATAAACTTCGTCCAGAATGGGTTAATTTAATTTAATCATAAATAACCAATACGTTCCGCCTAAATGTTTTCTACATTCAGACTATGGCAAAAATGAATTAAAAGTTAACTCCCTTTAACTAATACAAGTTGCATAAATTAATGTAAATTAAATTTTTACATTAATGAATTAAAAGGAGGTGTGGCCTATTGTTTCTAGAAAATACACTGGCAACAAAAACTGAGTTACCAGACGTTTCTGCTTATTTGTTTTTGAATATAAATAAGCGAACAAAATATCAGATAGTCAGTTTTAATTTGGCAATTAAAAGTGTTTATAAATATTCGCAAGTATAAGGAATAATCGGTGGTACTTGAGCCTGGGTACTAATAATAAAAAAATTTGAACTTAGTGGAATACTAAATACAGATTTTACGATTCCGAATATTATTGATTCAAATTGTGGAAAAGCGGTGAAGTTCATCGTACATAAATTGGAGACCCTGGAGTTTATTGTAATTAAAATCGGAAGTTGCTGTAACTGGTTGATAAATAAAGTTTGAGATTTCTGTTAACTAAAGATCTGTCTTTTTACTGTCGTATTTGCTCAATAATCGAAAAGAACCAACTAAGAGTCGTTACAGTGGTGTCAGAAGTGGGATTATTGAAGCAATGGTGAAGACGGTAAATATTAGTGATCTCAGCCAGGCCCAGCTGAAGGACGAGTTGAGGAAAAGGAATGCTCCAATCCATGGAACGAAGGCAAAACTTGCATTCCGGCTGCTTAAAATTTTAGAAGAAGCAGGTGAAAGCACAGAGGTCATAGAAATAGAGCCGGAGGAAGCTCCTGTTCAGAATGCCCCAGCAATTGATCCGATGATGGTGTTGATGAAAGAAATGATGGCACAGCAGCAACAACAATTTGCTGATATGATGGCCAAACAAGGAAACAACCAACAACAACAACTTGCTGATATGATGGCCCGACAAGAGAAACAGGCAGCAGAATAAAGAGTAGATCAACAACAACAACTTGCTGATATGATGGCCAAACAAGGAAACAACCAACAACAACAACTTGCTGATATGATGGCCAAACAAGAGAAACTAGCAGCGGAACAAAAATTAGATCAACAACAACTACGTGAAGTAATCGAGTCACGTATATCCAGTGCGGAGGTTAAAATCAACAACATGGAAAGGGAGCTGCGGACAGTTACCGAAGAACAAGAGAAATTACGCAAACTTTCGAGTAAATTCCGCCAAGAAATAGCACAAGTAGAAGTCAGGTAACACGAACTACACCTATGAACCCACAATCGGATGGCATGGTAGAACGATTCAACCGAACCATGAAAGAATATTTGTCAAAGGTAGTAGAAGCCAACCAAAGAAATTGGGACAAGGATCTTCCGTTATTCTTGATGGCCTATTGTAGCGCAGTGCACGATACGACAAGTGAAACGCCAGCAAATATCATGTTCGGAAGAGAACTACATCTTCCTAGTGACATCGAGTTTGGCATCCCTGGAGGTCTGGTATCCACGAAAACAGATTATGTGG
>CAVNZG010001737.1:0-22907 GCA_963693315.1 Diogma glabrata
AACAGTTGGGACGAAAACTACACTGATAGTCTCCGATGATAGATTCGGCGAACGGGATGAGTCAAGCAAGTACGACAATAGCTAGCATTTTATATGTAGTGATCAGCAGTGCGATTCCACGATGATTCGCACACTTAAGGTGGTCACCTTTCTTGTGTAGCGGAACAATGAGAGCTGTTTTCCATTCAGGAGGTAGTTTTTTTGGTCCAAGATTGCAATAATCAGATCGTATATATGAATTTTCCCTTCTCGCAGCAAGAAAAAGTATAATTTTTATTTGTATACTCTATCATGGTGCATATCATTTTGAAACTGGCAAAAGAAAAAATGACATGAAATGACAATGAAATGAAATTCGGCATGTTTTTCATCCTTCTCAACCTTCTCAATTAAAATTGTTTAAATAAACTTCTCAACTGATTAAGGTTGCTCAAATTTCATTTATTTATTTATTTACTCAATTACAATTGAAGACCATGTATAGGTCTTTTTTATACAAATTGTACAGATTATTTAATTACATTTTACAAAATTTTGAATGAGAAAAATCATTGAAAACCACAGCCAAAAAAAAAAAATAAAACTATTAAAAAATAAAAAAAAATTTACAACTTTAACAATAATATATTTTTCTAGGTTAATTTTAATTTCTATCAATTTATTCTCACTCCCAGTCCACCAAACTTCCCGCCATAACAATCACAATCTAAGTATCTATTTAAATTTTTTTTTTTTTAAATATTTTTTTGAAACATGTTTTGAAAACATGTTTTACATCATTTTTTAGGTACTCCTAATTTTCATAACTTTTGTATTTCCAATAAAAATTTTCTCATTTTCTTTATACAGTGTCATCTGCAAACGTTGTTTCTTTAAAAAATGGACTGGCCGTACGCGGCTATATTTTTGTCGGGCAACTCAATTTTTTATGATAACAAATGGTTTTTTACCATGTTTCCTTTTTGTCCGACATGTGGTAATCAACAAACACTACCCGTCGGAATGCCGACTTCCAGTCGTCGGACTGGAAAACGCGGACGAAAATTTGTCGGACAATATGACCCTTCAATAATTTCACACAATTTCACTTCAATTTCATACCTTCAAACATGCCTGTAAAAATCATTTCAATGACTATGATGATAAAAAAACAAAAATCAGGGATAAAACAAGTGATGATTATTGTACTCAAGAGAATAAAAATTTTCATTTAATTCATTTATATCTATTCCAATATAAGACAACCAAATTTTAGATTAAAATGATAACTCTCTGGAGTAATGTACAATAAAACTGAAAAGAAATTTCATTGCAGTTGAAATTTGTATCAAGTGATTTTTAGAGAAAACTATAACAAGAAGAATTAATTCACAGAATAATTCACAAGACGGAACTGACTTTTGTATAAAACATGTTTACAAATAATAACAATTTAACGCGTTGACTGAAAACAAAAGTGAAAGAAGAATAATTAAAAGTCTGAATTTTTATTAAGAGCAACAACGAAAGGGTGACGTATTTATTGTTTAAGCAGAAAAAATTCGAATTGATTATAAAACTTAAAAAAAAGTTGACATTATTCTTTGTGTAGAGTTTTTCAATTTATTTTTGATCTTACCATCTGTTGTGGTCATACAAAATGGAAATTTTATTTTAGATCCATTGGATTTATGATTGTCAAGATAATTGATAGCATGAGACCGACGGACAGACACCGCAGTCTCAATAATAATGTTAATTTTTTTTCCTCTAATAATATATTTCTGAAATGTAAACACAACAAAAATAAAAATGATTTTCTAAAGTCTACGTGCACCCTATCACGGTGATTTTTTTTTGTGCAGATCATTATGCCCACATATAAAAAAATAGAATGTGACTTTCTAATTCGGTATATTTTTGGTTTGAGGTATTTTTTAACCGGCTTTTTCGACTCCAATCCACTCCAAGTCCTCATTAAGAAAACTTGATATAATTTAAATCTGTATATGGAGTTTGGCGCGTATAAAGACTTCCATTTTTTAAAACGGCTTTTTAAACTCTTTATTAAATTAAAATTCCCACTTCAAATCATTGCAATAATATCATCACAATTAATGAATTAAATCAAAAACGTTGTCTTCGCAAATTACAAAATAAATTGTTTTGGAATAGAAGAAAATTCGCCTTTCATATGACACATTGTTACACTCGTCAGGGTCACAAATAATTTTTTTTTTCAAAATTTCCACTCTCAAGGGGTTGCTAAACAACAACTAAATAACATTTCACATGATACGCCGACCACTATAGCTTTCATTCAATCTTTACAACATTTTGTATAATCGTAAATTGTTTTTAAATTTTTTCTTTTGTAATGGTCGAAGTTAAGGGCGGAGGGGACAGGAAAAATGGTTACATTTTTGATAATACGTCGAATGTCGATATAATAATATGTCGAAATAATACTGCCGTCATAAGCAAAAACACCTTAATTTCATAAATTTTGAAACTGAGAAAAGCAACAAAAACTAAAATAGTCTATGGCTATGCCAACCTTTTACAGTAGCCTTACAACTTTTTTCTTGTGCTAATTAAGTTTATACTATTAAATTATGTTCTACATAAGAAAAAACATACCAATATTTTATTAATTTGATGGAAAAATCACGGATTTGTATGTAAAACTACGGTGTTTTTACGTATGACGCTTTAAATACTGTGTTTCTGCTTAGTAGAGGCAGATATTTTTCAATTTTACGGGGTTTTATGAATTTAATTTTCACGATTTTACATTGCAGGGTCATAGAATAAGGCTTCGAGACTGATAAGGTAGTATTAACTCATTTTTTATAATTTTTGAAATTACGGTGTTTTTGCTTATGACGGCAGAATACATTTATAATAATATGTTAATCAACAAAAAATTCGAATTTTAGTTGGAGTAAAAATCTTTAAAATTAAATATCTCAAGAACACGAATTAACGGCTCTTTGTAAATTTTTGATATACATATTTTAAAGTAAGGATAGAACTATTTAGAACTATATTTGTAGTTAAAATTTTTTGTTAATGGAAGTTTTTTGAAAGAATTATGGAAAAGTAGAATTTTTAGTCGGACTAAAACCTTTAAAATTAAATATCTCAAGAACAAAACAAAATAAATTAAATTCCAATCGATCTTCGACCCTAGCGCCATCTTTAAAAAAGTTTTTTAATAATTTAATTTTGAAATTAATTACAAAAACAATTAATTAATTTTTTTTTTCAAACTATTAATTAATCACCTATCAAACAAATAAAAGTTTGATGAAATCGGTATAGCCGTTCTTGAGCAATTTAATTTCAAAGTTACCTCGGATTGGCGAAAAACGTCATTTGTCATGCATGTTGGGGTGCCCCGCCCCCTATGCTCAAACTATGCACTTTAAAAAAATTCTCAAATAAGATATATTTATTATTTTGTCCAAGTATGCCAAGTTTCAAAAATGATCAACTTTAAATTTCGGCTTTTTCACCTGTGTAGATCACGTTTTTCATCATTAGTAGATTTTTAACCTGTGTTGGTATAGCGACCTCACATCATATTCGAATCAGAAATTTTATGATCTGAAATGCAGATTTGTCTTAGATGGGTTTTTGGAAATCGGGGTTTTTCTTCACACGAAAGAGAATTCTTCTCAGGAGATGATTGCCAACTGGTGTGCAACCACTCACCAGTTTTAATAGAAACTTTCTGAATGTTTGCAAATAAAACTATTCTCTTTTATCGAAACATCAAACTGTTTGAGAATACTTCCAATCAAACCGCCAGCCTTTTTCGGACGCGGTTTACTGTTAGGTTCGATGCAGATTCTGAATCTTTTTAACAGGAGGTGACTGGTCTTACTATTGTATGTCATAGGGTTTATTCTACATTGGGAGCCGTTTTATGAACTGGACCAGATTGGACAGATTGATGGATTAATCTTAATTTTTTTTAATAAAATGTGTTGTGCAATAGGAATTACAATATATGTCACAACAACACATCGATACTTCTAAGAACCTAGGTCCCACAAGAAATGCGTTCTGAGCTGTTGGTAGACGCTTTTTATAAATATTTGTGGATTGAATGCTTTCGACACTATTGATTCGGGCAAAACCTTCCATTTGTACGATGTACGGACAACGAAGTCCTTTGCATTTTATCACTATGAGTTATGGCAGTAGGTAATCTCAACAGTCCAACTGTTTGCACAAACCGATTAACGAGTAAAACGATCGCCATATGATATTGTGATTCCCAATAAACGAATGCTTTCACATTCCTCTATTTGTTCGTCTCACATATTAATTGAAATATCGTTGGGGTACTCGGTCTTTGATCTAGAAGCAGGATAAAAACCGTACGAAACGATATTGTTAATGAAGTTGGCATGGCAAATTCGATCAAATGCTTTGGAGACGTTTAATGCGATGACTCCTGTTTCACCACCTTTATCAATTATGCTGTTCAAAAGATGTGTTACATATAGTTCAATAGATCGGTTGTTGATCTTTTGTTTCTAATCCCGTATTGGCTTTCAGATATTAAATGGTTGTCTTCCAAAAACTTGAATATATGTGAACTAATATAGTGCTCGTATATTATAGATATGACTGGGAGTAGGGTATTGGTCTATAATTTGAAATATCAATTATTACATTATACATCAATAATTATACTCATATTTTAAACCGTACGGATTGGAGTACCCGTACACTAAAATTTAATCCCAAAATGAGCATAATAATTTCAAAATTTGTCACCTCTATTAAAGTGCCGTCTTTCATGCTGCTTTACTGGTTTACGATTGATTGATTATGTTTTTGCTATTTTCAAACCTTTAACCTATTTATCCTAATTCTTTTCAGTACTTGCTAGCATGGATATGTGAAACTATATGGTTCTATTGTTCGTTTTATTTCTTCATATCAAACGTAATCTCTTTTTTAAATTTCGCAATTTATTAAGTGAGCGTTATTAGTAATAAATATAATTTGTTTTCAATTAATTTCAAAAGCGGTTAATTTATTTTGGAAACCGATGTATATACAACAGCTGTAATAAAAAAAACACATTGACATAAAATTAAAGCTTGTCTTTGTTATTTGCAAACCTCTGTCCTTGAAGACTTTAAGTTAATTTAACTTTTGATTACTTACATATGCATTTCGTTCTGGTTTAAATGAAATTTTTTGTAATATATTAAATATCTAATTGTTAGGCAAATTTAAATAAAACATTTAGCAATGTTATAGAAAATTTTACAGTTAATATTTCATTAAAATTTAGAAAACATTTTCAAAAAGGTTTTAATAAATATATTTTTCTATCAATTTAACATTTGATATTCTTTTATATATGATCAACTTTTATAATATGTAGAATACAATTTAGTTTTATTATATTAAATCGTTTTACCCACAAAAATTAAATATTTGACATCATATATCACGCCCTTAGCCTCAAAAGAGGTTCAATATTATCACAACCGTCAAATGATATAGTGGAGTCAAATTAGCATTTTATATTGATGTAAGAGCAAAGTTGAATTTTTTTTTGTTTTATGTTAAGGACATAAAAGTTGGTGGGCATGTAATTATTTAGCAAATTTGGAGGTCCGGAAGTGCCTCAAAAATGGCAAAAACTGGTTTTTTGGTGTTTTTTGAGTAGGTCGCTTCACTATTTTTGAAATATTTCGGGCTCTAATGATCATAAAAAAAAAAACAAAAAATGCAAAATGTTTGTGATTAAATTTCAAATCCATCTAGGAGGGTAAGATACTTTAAAAGTGTAACCTAACCTCAAAAAACCGAATCGCGTGACTTTTTTTTTTTTTACTAAATTTATGATAAGGGGCGGAAAAATCGTCGAATTTTCATGAAAATTTCAGGAAACATGTATTTTAATAGTCTCAATATGGGATTTAATTCTTATGAAAAAATTTTAATTTTTTCGGCCACAATTGGCATTTTTCGTTAAATTTGGCAAATGGTGCCATTTTATGAGAAGTCATCCAAAATAAAATTTTTTTTTTTAATCTGTACTTTTTTTATCTACTTTAACTTAAGTATAATTAAAATTATGTTGCCTTAATTTAAATGCCCATTTTTGGGCATGAAAAAAAAACATTAATTTTTGCATTTTTTTGACATTTTACCATATATACGGTATTATTTATGCTATTATCATGTATTTTGCATAAAAGTGAAATATGCAATTCAAATTAATAAAAAATATTTTTTTAAATTATACATAACCTACAAATCTTTTTTTTCTTGCAATGCCCTAAATTGCTTTTGGTAAATAATTAAAATTAAACTAACAAAATATACGACATAATAATAAAAAATAGCAGTTGAAGTAGTATATAAGTAATAGTTTAAGCAAAAATTGTAATAATAATTTAAACTAGGCGTAAGTCGAAATCGATATTCAATAAAATAAAAAATCAAATTCAAATTGTTACTATAAGAAAGTTTATATTATTATTAATAAACTAAAAATTTTAAAAATAAACAGCAAAAAGTATATTTTTAAATATTGCATTTTAATTCAAAAGTGACAAAAGCACACAAACAGTGAATAATATGGAAAACCCTAATAACGCATATAAAATTTTCAATTGAAAACATAATTGGCGTAAAATTATTTATGCTGTGTATTTTATATGTTTGAAAAATGTTTGAAAAAAATTGAATATTACATATTTTCAAAATCTCATATCAAATATTTACAATAATTGTAATAACATTTTAATTATTTACCAAAAGCAATTTAGGGCATTGCAAGAAAAAAAAGTTTTGTAGGTTATGTATAATTTTAAAAAATATTTTTTATTAATTTGAATTGCATATTTCACTTTTATGCAAAATACATGATAATAGCAAAAAATAACACCGTATATATGGTAAAATGTCAAAAAAATTCAAAAATTAATGTTTTTTTTTTCATGCCCAAAAATAGGCATTTAAATTAAGGCAACATAATTTTGATTATACTTAAGTTAAAGTAGATAAAAAAAGTACAGATTAAAAAAAAAAAATTTTATTTTGGATGACTTCTCATAAAATGGCACCATTTGCCAAATTTAACGAAAAATGCCAATTGTGGCCGAAAAAATTAAAATTTTTTCCTAAAAATTAAATCCCATATTGAGATTATTAAAATACATGTTTCCTGAAATTTTCAAGAAAATTCGACGATTTTTCCGCCCCTTATCATAAATTTAGTAAAAAAAAAAAAAAGTCACGCGATTCGGTTTTTTGAGGTTAGGTTACACTTTTAAAGTATCTTACTCTCCTAGATGTATTTGAAATTTAATCACAAACATTTTGCATTTTTTGTTTTTTTTTTATGATCATTAGAGCCCGAAATATTTTAAAAATAGTGAAGCGACCTACTCAAAAAACACCAAAAAACCAGTTTTTGCCATTTTTGAGGCACTTCCGGACCTCCAAATTTGCTAAATAATTACATGCCTACTAACTTTTATGTCCTTAACATAAAACAAAAAAAAAATTCAACTTTGCTCTTACATCAAATATATCACTTTTTTTTACTAATTTGACTCCACTAATACGAGCAATTGCGAAAAGTAAAGAATAAATACATGAAGTGTAATCAAGAATTTGAAGACCTTGTTTGAATTACTAATTTGTAGACAACATGATTGCAAGAAAAGCATAAAGAAGTTATTATATTAAAGTTAATGCTGCATAATTTTAAATGTAAATTTAATAAATGTAGCTATGGCGAAGCGTCTTTTGATTCAAGTAAAGTTTTGCTGATGGTTACAAGATTATGTTTAATTAAGAATTGATTAATTAATTTATAAAAAAACTATTTAAGAAATTTACAAACTAAAGTAATTTTTATTTGTTCAAATTTATGTATTGCTCGTATTATTTAATCATTTTTTTCATATATTTTATCCTAGTAAGCTAAATATTAGTAGCTTATTAAGGTTTAGGGTTTTCTACATATAAAATTTAATATGACAAATAAGAAACCAAAACATAAGAGAGAAAAATACAAAAGCAGACTACTACCAAGATAAGCTGAATTGTTTCTAGCTTTTACATTACATTATGAGTCTCCTTCGCTTAGAAATTTACTGTGTGTAGAAATGTTTGGTTCTAACATAATTTTTGATTTCATGTTAGATTAATTTAGATTAACAATCGAGTCAGCCTAAAGTCATTAAGTCAGAGTTATTTAAAAATTTAGTTAAGAATTGAAAATGTTAGGCAATGTATTTCTAGTCTAATAGGTATATGTTTCCTCCAATTATTAATGTTATAAGTGGGACAAGGAATACTAAGTGGAACAAACTATGCAATATGACATATGTTGGAATAAACTATAAACGATTCAAATTTTACATAAAATACAAGACACTAACTCATAAGAAATAAAAAGATTTCTATTATTCCTTTCATATTTTTTTTTTTATTTTTTTTAATAAAATGTGTTGTGTAATAGGGTTTAGAATATGTGTCACAACAACACATAAATACCTTTTAAGACCTAGGTCTAGATCTGGGTCCCACAACAACTGGCGTTCTAAGGTGTAGATTAACGCTTTTTTTAAACATCTGTGGGTTGAAGCCACCTGAGACTAAGTGTTCCGGCAAACTATTCCATTTGTACGCAGTTCGGACAAAGAAGTCTCTCTGCGATCTGCCAGTATGACAGCGCGGGATCTTTACCGTTTCACCGGTTGCGGCAGCCGATTGCCGAGTGGAACGGGGGTAAGAATAAGTTTGAGGCATGATGCCGCTGATTTCATCTGAGCACTGCTGATGACGATATTTGTAAAAAACAACGAGGTCAGCAACAGTGCGACGATGTTGTAGGGAATCAAGTTTTGATGTCAAAGTTCGATCACTCACAATTCGTATAGCTCGCTTTTGAACAGAGTCCAAGAGGGCCAAGATGGAAACAGAGGCAGCACCCCAAACTTGACAGCAGTACTCCATACAGGGACGAATATAGGACTTATAAACATGGAGCAATTGGTATGGAGTGAAAAATTTTTTGCATCTATTTAGGAGGCCGAGTTTTTTAGACGCGCTTTTTGCCATCGCCATTACATGATCGTTCCAGAGTAGGTCATTTGAAACTGTGACACCCAATAAACGAATGTTTTTACATTCACCTATTGGTTCATCACACATACTAAATAAAATATCTTTGGGGAACTCGGTCTTTAATCTGGAAACAATCAACAGCTGTGTTTTGGTAGAGTTGAAATTGATATCCAATCAATATATCCAATCCATATCCATATCTATATTCAACCCATACCCAATCCATATCCAATCCATATCCAATCCATATCCAATCCATATCCAATCCATATCCAATCCATATCCAATCCATATCCAATCCATATCCAATCCATATCCAATCCATATCCAATCCATATCCAATCCATATCCAATCCATATCCAATCCATATCCAATCCATATCCAATCCATATCCAATCCATATCCAATCCATATCCAATCCATATCCAATCCATATCCAATCCATATCCAATCCATATCCAATCCATATCCAATCCATATCCAATCCATATCCAATCCATATCCAATCCATATCCAATCCATATCTAATCCATATCCAATCCATATCCAATCCATATCCAATCCATATCCAATCCATATCCAATCCATATCCAATCCATATCCAATCTATATCCAATCCATATCCAATCCATATCCAATCCATATCCAATCCATATCCAATCCATATCCAATCCATATCCAATCCATATCCAATCCATATCCAATCCATATCCAATCCATATCTAATCCATATCCGATCCATATCCAATACATATCCAATGCATATCCAATCCATATCCAATCCATATCCAATCCATATCCAATCCATATCCAATCCATTCCAATCCATATCCAATCCATATCCAATCCATATCCAACCCATATCCAATCCAAATCCAATCTATATCCAATCCATATCCAATCCATATCCAAACCATATCCATATCTAATCCATATTCAATTCATATCCAATCCATATCCAATCAATATCCAAACCATATCGCATCCAAAGGTGTGAAGAATAGACAACTCCTCGCGCTACACCCTGGATTACGCAAAATGTTTATTCAACTTTGGTAGTCAAATATTTCATTTCGAACTCTTGGCTGTGATGCAAACAAATGAATATGAACCAAATCAAAATCACAGGAAGAACGGTACTTCTCAGCACCATAAGAAAAAAAATATTGGAAACCCTTAGTCCGTATTTTGCAATTGAACATTGAAGGCATTAAAACTGAACACTTAGAAAGAGTATTAAAAGATTTCGACATCGACGTTGAAATTCTGCAGGAAACGCATGGCAGTCAGCTGCATGCCGCGATGCGTACTATAAGTGGAACCATCATGTCCACTCCTTTACCTTGGCTCCCTGTGTTAAGTAATATCGCTCCACCTGCACTCAGACGCTCGCATGCGCTCATGCGTGAACATAAAAAGGTAACCAACAACACCACGTTACCCTTGCATAAATATTACGGTGACCATACTCCCTGTCGAGTGAAGTCAAGAAAGTCTCCTCCACAAAATTGCCAGAAACCTGCTGGCAACTAATTTTAATATCTTGTATGCCTGGGACTCCTCTTGGAAACATTACAACACACTTGGTTTTTCTATTACAAACCCAACTTCTACTCAACCCGGTTTCATCTACCACGCCATACCTGGACTACACTAAACCGAATAAGAACAAATCATGGACGTTATGCTGACTCTTTCTACAAGTGGGGCATTTCAGAGTTCTCTCAATGTGACTGCGGAGCTCCACAACAAGCCATAAAACACATTACAACTGTGTGTCCAATTCGACGATACAATGGCGACATCTCAGACACCTATTTGACAACTCCCGATGTAGTAGCATGGATAGACTCACTTGATGTAAACATCTCATGTTCAAATGTACTGCCCCAATGTTCAAATATTTTACTTTTAGGTAGATTTCATATAAAAATCTACCTTTTGCAATGGACTTCATCTCGGAATTTTGGTGCCAAACGACTATGAATGATAAGCGGAGACGGAAAAACAAAAAAAAAAAATGTATATATATATATATATATATATATATATATATATATATATATATATATATATATATATATATATATATATATATATATTATATATATATATATATATATATATATATATATATATATATATATATATATATATATATATATATATATATATATATATATATATATATATATATATATATATATATATATATATATATATATATATATATAACGATATGAGCTATAACGGAATTTACCTCTCACGATCGCATTTCTTGACCTTTTACTCTCACGATCGCATTTCTTGACCCACAACAAAAATTTTTTCTGTATACGTTGCGGCAAAGCATCTCTTGGACACGTTCGCGAACTGGCCATATCCGAGTACAGGTTAAGTGGCTAGAGCCAAAAAATTCGAAAAATCTAGGACGTTATAACTTCCGTTTGAATCATAATATTTTAATAAAATTTATCAATATTGAATATTTAAACATATTTCTATCATTTTTTTCCAAATGACAACCTTGGCGTTCCAGGTTCCTGAAAAATCAGCTGTTTTAAAAATTTAATAAACTTTGTTGTCCTTGAGTTGGCTGAAAATGGCCAATCTCACTTTTAAATATTTACGCATACGTTAACTAAAAACTAAAATCTTTCCAAAATTTAAAAAAAAAATAGTTCAAGTCTAGAGGTTGAGACACCACGACTGTTAGAACGAAAACAAACGCAAACGGCCATGCCTTCCTCATTTTTGAGCTTATGTTATTTAAACTTAGCTTATGTTACTTAAACATATTAACTTTTAGATAAATTTTTCAACTATAACCTCAGAAATTTTCAGCTTTCTAACCCAAGAGGTCTCAATGTAATTAGCATTAAACCAAATGCATGACATTCAATTACAATATAAGAACTGAATCTAAAAAATTATGGTGCAAATTATGAAACTTTTTGCAATCCATACAATTTTAGAGCGATCTAGTTTCGAACCAATGAGAAAATTTTTAAACTTTAAAAAAGTTTATCATTCTCATCAGGGCTAGCCGACTAGATAAACTCTACCAAAAAATGTTAACGCTAATGATTATAAACCAAAAATTAGGTTACAACTCTAGCGAAGTGTAAAAACAAAAAATTTACATAAACATACATTTAATAAATTCAGGTTTAGTCAATTAATTTCTCTGGTGATCACTGTTTTGTTATACTCTAGATTTTCTAGTATTGAATAACAAAATTGTATCTGTGAGAAGAAGATGACTAGTCTTCACTTGTGTCTATTGACACATGATCAACAATTAATTCAGTAAATTATTTGTGATGTAACATCACCCCGATGGAAAATCTCCCATCAAGAATAATATAAGAACTGAATCTAAAAAATTATGGTGCAAATTATGAAACTTTTTGCAATCCATACAATTTTAGAGCGATCTAGTTTCGAACCAATGAGAAAATTTTTAAACTTTAAAAAAGTTTATCATTCTCATCAGGGCTAGCCGACTAGATAAACTCTACCAAAAAATGTTAACGCTAATGATTATAAACCAAAAATTAGGTTACAACTCTAGCGAAGTGTAAAAACAAAAAATTTACATAAACATACATTTAATAAATTCAGGTTTAGTCAATTAATTTCTCTGGTGATCACTGTTAATTGACACAATTAATTGACTAAACCTGAATTTATTAAATGTATGTTTATGTAAATTTTTTGTTTTTACACTTCGCTAGAGTTGTAACCTAATTTTTGGTTTATAATCATTGGCGTTAACATTTTTTGGTAGAGTTTATCTAGTCGGCTAGCCCTGATGAGAATGATAAACTTTTTTAAAGTTTAAAAATTTTCTCATTGGTTCGAAACTAGATCGCTCTAAAATTGTATGGATTGCAAAAAGTTTCATAATTTGCACCATAATTTTTTAGATTCAGTTCTTATATTATTCTTGATGGGAGATTTTCCATCGGGGTGATGTTACATCACAAATAATTTACTGAATTAATTGTTGATCATGTGTCAATAGACACAAGTGAAGACTAGTCATCTTCTTCTCACAGATACAATTTTGTTATTCAATACTAGAAAATCTAGAGTATAACAAAACAGTGATCACCAGAGAAATTAATTGACTAAACCTGAATTTATTAAATGTATGTTTATGTAAATTTTTTGTTTTTACACTTCGCTAGAGTTGTAACCTAATTTTTGGTTTATAATCATTAGCGTTAACATTTTTTGGTAGAGTTTATCTAGTCGGCTAGCCCTGATGAGAATGATAAACTTTTTTAAAGTTTAAAAATTTTCTCATTGGTTCGAAACTAGATCGCTCTAAAATTGTATGGATTGCAAAAAGTTTCATAATTTGCACCATAATTTTTTAGATTCAGTTCTTATATTATTCTTGATGGGAGATTTTCCATCGGGGTGATGTTACATCACAAATAATTTACTGAATTAATTGTTGATCATGTGTCAATAGACACAAGTGAAGACTAGTCATCTTCTTCTCACAGATACAATTTTGTTATTCAATACTAGAAAATCTAGAGTATAACAAAACAGTGATCACCAGAGAAATTAATTGACTAAACCTGAATTTATTAAATGTATGTTTATGTAAATTTTTTGTTTTTACACTTCGCTAGAGTTGTAACCTAATTTTTGGTTTATAATCATTAGCGTTAACATTTTTTGGTAGAGTTTATCTAGTCGGCTAGCCCTGATGAGAATGATAAACTTTTTTAAAGTTTAAAAATTTTCTCATTGGTTCGAAACTAGATCGCTCTAAAATTGTATGGATTGCAAAAAGTTTCATAATTTGCACCATAATTTTTTAGATTCAGTTCTTATATTATTCTTGATGGGAGATTTTCCATCGGGGTGATGTTACATCACAAATAATTTACTGAATTAATTGTTCAATTACAACAACAACTTCCATAAAAATATAAAAATATCCCATAGAAAAAATATTAAAAAAATGTCCTTTTGTTTTTTGTTTCAGTTTTTAGTGTTTTTCGCAAAAATTTAAAAAAAGTTAAAACAAAGCTGAGTCATTATTGTTTTAAATTAAGGAATATTTTCTTATATGCATATTGATTACACATTTACAAAAGTCTTCCTAAATTGTAGATATTTGAATTATTTGAGGTGTAAAAGTTGTTTGACAATTTTAGATTATAAATTATGTGTAGTGGTGTTGTAGGTATGACGGTGAGAGAACGTTTATTTGCTTTTTGGTGGGTTTAATATGTTATTAAAAGTAGTTTTAACCAAATTAAATAAAACTGTTCCGAAATCGCATTGATAAAGTAGTTTTCGTTAATGTATTTAGTTTGGTTTGATAAATTTTTTGGCTTATTCTGGACTTGGACTATTCTACTTAAATTTTTTATTTAAATTAATCTGACACATCCAATTCTATTTGTACACAAAGCTGTCTGGTCCCGAAATCTACCTATTTCTAGCGGATATACGTGCCGCTTGGACTTTTTTCTCTTTTAACTTAAGACGCGCAATCAAATCGATTGTAAGCTCATTTGTTTTGTTTAAGGTAGATGTCAGAGAAAAATCTACCTATTTTAAGTTTTATTTTATAAAAAAACATACAATAATAAAAATCTAATACATATCCTCTCCATATCCAAAAGAAACGAGCCTTCATATAACTACATATCTGAGCTTTAATCATTGAAAAATATACTGCGTCCCATAATCAGGGATTATGCCATTAGCTGGACTATTGGCAAACCAATTTTAGTTTTGTTCCTGCAAATTTTTAAAACAAATTTGCTTTTTATCTCTAATTTTATTTTTTTTTCCCTATCCTATCACGAAATATTGGCCTATGTCATATTTTATATGTGATGGGATTTATGGTGTAGTTATCCATTATTCAACAAAAAAATATTAAAAAAAACAAAAAAAACAGATTTGCGTCCATTAACATCCTTAGAACGCATGTTGTTGAGGGACCTTGGTCTTAAAAGGTTTTTATGTGTTGTTGTGACACATATTGTAATGCCTACTACACATCACATTTTATTAAAAAAAAAAAAAATATCTAATCCTTATCCGATCCATATCAAATCCATATCCAATCCATATCCAATCCATATTTAATCCATATCCAATCCACATCCAATCCATATCCAATCCATATCCAATCCATATTTATTTATTTATTTATTTATTTATTTATATTTTACAGAAATCGATTTAGTTATTTACATTTATGATTTCAGTATAGTTTAGTTTTAAAAATAGACATTTTAGAAGTTATAACAACAATAAACCGATAACATGATCTAAACAAATATTTGTAAACATTTGAGTACAATAAAACAAAGAGAAAAAAAACAAAAAAAAAATACATGTAATATATTAGCAAATTAAATCAATTGACTTTAAAAATTAATATTTAAGAAAGAAATTCTTGAGATTGTTCTTCAGCTGACCCTTATTAATTAGCACAAAACTGGATCAAACTCAAGAAAACATTAAAACATTAAACTATCTTGTATTTAAAACAGAATAAAAAAAAAGTTCTTTCTACTTTAAACTTTACAATAATAAAAATGTCCACATTAATATGAAATTACATAGTAAAATGATAAATCTTTTTCATAAAAATTTAGAATTAAACATTGATTCCCCATCCCAATCTATATCCAATCCATATCCAATCCATATCCATATCCAATCCATATCCATATCCAATCCATATCCAATCCATATCCAATCCATATCCAATCCATATCCAATCCATATCCAATCCATATCCAATCCATATCCAATCCATATCCAATCCATATCCAATCCATATCCAATCCATATGCAATCCATATCCAACCCATATCCAATCCATATACAATCCATATCCAATCCATATCCAATCCATATCCAATCTATATCCAATCCATATCCAATTCATATCCCCTCAATTCTCAAATTGTAAAATCGATATTAATCCGATAATCAAGCTATGCGTGAACCCTGATCAAAACAAGTCACTAATGAACTCCATTCAGTTCGAATTGTCACTAAAGTTTCAAAATTAAATACACTTTGATTTAATTACACCTCAAATTCTACTAATGCAGATTGCATCATTCCTGAATTCCTATACTCGAATAATTTAAAAATTCTCGGTATTACGGTTGGATTAATGATAATATTTAATTTGAAAAACTGGTTGTATGTTTTTAAGCGACGATCAACAATTGTGACCATTTCGTTGACAAAACCTTTACCGATTTCAAAACAATTTGGATATTGCAAATTTGCATTTAAAACTCTCCTCGTTGAACTTCTTCGACATTTCTGAAACCTAAACGCTATCGCCACGCTGTCGATATCGTATATATGTATTTATTTTACTGGTAAATAGCATTTGCAAATTTTTGTACAAAATCTACTATTATCTAAATATGTACAAATAAAAATTAAATTAAAATTTACCAAAAGTGATTCATACGATCCAATCCAACGCATTAATGCTAATGGTCTAAGTGTCTAACTGTTTTTATTTTTATTTTTTACACACAAAATATTTCTAGATTTAGGTTTTTCGATAAACGATGGGTAAATATAACAATCAATTGTTAATTGATAACAACAACATTATTGTTGTTCGACTAGTTAGTTAAATTAATGTGCTGATGAAATTTATGAAGATAGTTTACATTACTACTATAGTTCAGGTACCCCACCTCCGTTTTGTTGGTTTATTTTTAAATTTTATCAAAACTGTCAATGTTCTGTAATAAGTTTAATAAACTGTTTAATAAAATATTAATGCCAAAGTTCCCAGGTTTTCAGAATAGAACATAGATTGTATAAAAATATTAAACTAAATGTAAAACCGCAATGTTAGAGTACTACGGAGCAATGCGTGAAAATGTTTTATACACAACAAGACGCGCCTTAACAGGATTTTAACAAATTAAAATGATTCTAGCAATCCTAATTCTGTGTTGCATTGGTCACTGACCGCTCTTGTTATAAAATCTGACGTACTTGTTTTATAGGTATTAGTTGCACAAACCTTATAGCCGTCGTCTTCGGCTATTCGATTCGGTTTCTTCGAAATTAATAGCCAAGAATTTTTGGAAGGCGTGCTAAGGAATACAAACTTTCCCGCTATCCTTTAGAACAAGGATCCAACAATATCGCATTAATCCATGCATTGCAAAAGTTGGCGATTTGGTGAATTTTTATAATGAAATGTCTTAGGAGCACCACGATATGAAACAACATAAACTATTTACTTTTACAAACATTAAATCAGAGGTCTGGTGGTAATAAGAACCTCTGTTACAATTGGAGGCATTCACTGCAAAGGTTAAAACAACAGACTTTTTCTAGAAACATGACACATTCAGCTTACGAGGTTAAAGGACTGGTGGATTACAAGTTTGGATAAATACAGGAAAACAGGACAGCAGGTATCAAGAAACAAGATGATTGAGCATGTAGAATAATGATGTAGAATTAGATGCTCTTGAGAATTCAGTGATCAAAAGCATACTCCTCCCTCTTAACCAGAGTATAGAATCTCGAAAACTAGGATGAATTTACAAAGGTGCTTACCAAGGGTGGACTGTGCATTCTTGGTCTTTTTACAACAACTTTCCTCATTTCTGTTTAAAAAGGTACCAGTGCATTGGAAATATCACTTTTCCAAGACAGTCAGCATCCGTACAAAGTGATTAGATCAGCGGAAAGCGCTAAGATTAAAAACACGAAAGAATTAGAGAAAGTACTTTATAGTAAGAAAATTGATATCTATATGAATCAGTCGTAATAGTGCCATGACAAGAAAGATGCATATTTGAAATGTTGAGAGGTATAATAGCCGAAGCGCAAATCGAGAAAGAAAAGTAGTCTAGATGCTGGACGAGGATGGCTACAAAGAGGATCAAGATACTTATATCTTGAATGTGGAATCTAATGTAGGATAAATTGTCAATAATCAAAGTGTCAAATGTATAGGTTACGCACACGGATGTCTTTTTTATTTAGTTAGGCGGGCGTTTAGGAAGCATTTTTCCAAATAATATAGGAAGACTTAAACACAATAGGCAGGTGGGACCAAGGATATAGTAGATAGGTAGGATATACAAGACTAAGTTGGTAACAGGAACTGTACTGTTTGAGCCAAGAACTAAAAACTTTGAACCAATGGGCAACAATCCCAGTATCTTTAAGGTAGAACCACATTAGAACACTGAAAGAAAAAAATTGCTCATTCGGTTGGCACAGTAATTATGCGGTTACGATGACATCACATTCGTATGTGGTGTCTTTAAATTTGGTTTGGTACAAAAGAGATTATGGTGACCAAATTTATTCGTTCAGTGAAAAGATGGCAGGGACAGATGAATGCTGATTTTGACTATCGGCATCAATTAACCTAGCATATCTTCTAATAAATTGAAGTACTGATACGTAAGGAAATCTTCAAGAATATCTTCAAGATAAGGAACCATTTGCAGATTAACTGCATCGGCAGGAATAAACTTTCTGAATTCGTTTTATATTCTAAAAATTATTTAGCAGGCAGAACTGAAGTTAGCAGGGTTAACAGGCTTCAATAAATTGTCTAGCTCGCAACGCTTATTATACCATCAATTTGTTTCTATTTAGGTATCGTTATGTATATACTTACTACTTCAGGAAGTTTTGTAAGATTCATCCAGAGACATTGTTGGTGGATCCAATTCGATCCCATTTGGGCTTAAAATTAAGTTTTTGTACAAACTTTGAGATTGTGAGAAATCTGAGTTGTTTGCGATTAAATACATCTGGATTGAATACATCTAAGTGGAGGATGCAGTCATTTAGAAGGAATAAAATGGCTAAGCATAAAACCTCGATCAATGGAAACCTTCTATACATTTTTGTTCCTCCTATTTCATTTTCATAAACAAAGTTTTAGCACAATCTCCAATCGATAAGCGAAACTCTTGGTTTGGTTTGAGAAATGCTAAGGTGATTGGATTGGGCTGGGACTCTTTCAGACAGCCAGAGAGCTTTAATATCTCTGACATGCTACCCGTTCTAGATTTTTTAAATATGTCGGGCTCAAGAACAACATATTTCTGATATGGATAAGTTCGAACTCAAAAAGTTAAACGAACTGCTTTGTCTCTGTCTGTTTTATAAATATATAGTCTCTCTACGTAATACGAATAAACGCTCACCAGAATAACGTGAATAAAAATGTAATCGAATTTAAAATTCAAGCTTAGAAATGGCTTAGAAATTGAATGGAAAAAATAAAAACAATCGAATTGCCAAAGGAATTATTCTAAAATAGTTTATTATTTAATTAGAAGCTAAAGTGCTACTTTTGAGTCTATAGTTTATAGACGAAACACAAAACAATTATAGACGAAAATCAAAAAGTCACAGTCAAGTCAGCAAACGTTTAAATTTTTAATGAATATGAAATTAATGCATCAAAGTTTTTATAAATATGATTTATTATCGAAGTAACTATTTTCAGAAAAGGAAAAAAACATTTAAATTTGTATAAATAAAATTTTTTATCAACGCAACCTTTCAATTCAAGATTTCATAACCCAATCAAAATGTTTGTTATTTTTTATTGTCATAGTTATACAACTAGTTTGAAAAAATAACCAATACCATTCATAATCTCATGTTATGTTACTTTTGCTATCGCCGTAAAAATATGGAAAAAGCAGCCATGTTCAACAGTATGCAGCAAAACCACGACAACATAACATTATAGTCATGAAACATTACTACACTCAACCATGTCCTGCAGGGATACAACAGGATCACGAACAAGGGAGATGGGTTTACCCGGTGAAACCCTGCGTCTCACACTTGGAAAGTCGGGTTCCAGGTGTTTTTAATACTTTCATCTTCCTATAAAATAAAAAACACACATATACATTTTGTATTTTTTGTATTACACAAACACTTATTTGTTTTAGAGAGAATATGACATACTGTTCAAAATATTTATTATTTTTCATTAGGCGTGATGGCATAAAAATGTTATACCGTTTTTCGTAACGCAAAATCATTTGATTTTTTTTTTAAGGTGCGCAAATAGATGTTTCACATCAAATAGTTGTTGGACTCGTCAAGGACAGACGCCTCACGAAGTATAAAATAAGTGGTAATCATCAAATGAAAGCGGTGAGGGCCTGCTGACTATTATACCTTAATTGGAAAATTATATATGATTCTGATCCGGCCCTAATCCGGCATTTACTACTAGGGATGAAATAGGTTTTCGCAGCCCAGGCCGGATCAGGACAAATAGGACGTGCCCTATTAGTTAAATCAGGTATATTTCTGATAGGGGTCGAATGCAAATGCACTATTAGGACATACCTAATTATAACCTGATCCTGAAGGGATCATAATAGGGAATGCCTGAATAAAACAATAGTCGGGAAATTAAGCTTACAGTACATACCGTAAGGTTAAAATAAAGATATAATCTATATGATAGGGTACATGACCAATTACTCAGAATAAAAGCATATCTAATAAAACAAGGGGTTTCTAAGTTGGGTGAAAATATTCGCAAGTGAAAGTATATGTGAAGAACAATATCAAGAAAAATGAAGGCATATTCAAAAAACTATCTTTAAAAACCAATAAAGTTATTTTTTTAGATTTGTGTTATCGAAAGAACTGAAAACTAGTAATATTTAATTTAATCAATAAAAATTCGTATAAGTCTATCGAAATACATAACAAACACGATAGTAATAAATAGGTTAATGATCCATAAAAAATCATGCAAGTTTAATTTAAACGATTAACAAAATAAATTTTTTTCCCATCAATATTTCGGTTGTTTTGTTATTTTGTTGACAAAATTATGAAAATGTTTGCAGTTTATCTAACCACTGTAACATCATTAGAATAATTTCATATTTCTCATAACAAATGCATTTACTTATTAATTTGATAAAATTAAATTAAAAATTTAAAAACAAAACTCATGGTAGTTTGAGAAAAAGATAAGAAAATAATGTACATACATATTTATTTCGATTTATCATTGTAATAATATTAGTTTAATAATTTTAACGTTATCCAATTGGACGTATTTCTACTAAATTCCTTGAAAAACATATATTTTTTGCGTAAGAATAATTAAATTCCAATGACTCTTCGGTTCATTAGTCATACACGTAATTTTACCATTTAACATCTGATTTACCACAACAATAGTAAAATGTATGTTAAATGGAGATGAAAATAAAAAAATCGTGTGTTTTCTTACATTTTAGCCGGAACTTTGTAATCCAATTATAATCCAAATAATAAGTAATTGTAATCCCAAATTATATTCACTTCACTTGCACATTTATAATTTTCACAAACAATATGTTTTATCAAAATTAAATCAATTAACACAAAGCCACTTGTAAAAATAGCTCATTAAAACTAAAGAAAATATTATAATTAATAAATTATCGTAAAATTAAAAACGATTAACATATTTTCAAAACTAATTACACAAATAATAGAAAAAAATAATTAACGAAAATATAATTATAACGGTTACAATTAACGATCGCAACACATTCACGTTCAAATTCAAACTAAAGTAAGTCCAGCCAACAGTCAACACAATAAATTTCAATACAATTGAAATTGAAATGAGATTACGATTTTTTTTTCTCACTCAGAATACAATCTCAGTTATTTTGTATTGTGTGGAATTGAATATAATATGCTTATATTTATAAAATATTATTATATATTTCGATAAATAAATTAAAATAAAGCAAAATATAGTTTGTTTTCTTTATTTATTCAATCAATTGTCATCAATTAACTTTTTTCAGAAAAATGATCGATTGTTACAAAAGTTATTGAAACGAGGAATGAATGAACTATCTCTTACTATGTCTTTGTCTAGCATTTATATCCCACGAAAGGGTTTTGGTGTCTATTTACATAGCTGCCATTCATCTCGATTCATCACTGAATGCACTGCACGAAGATCTTGAGGAATACAATAACACCAGGGTCTGTCCATCTAAATTGTAAAAGATACCTGACAGACCTTCTCTCTATGCAATGTCATTTTCGAAACCGCTCAGTTTGATTACCATGCTCGCTCGAGATGCAAGGGTTTTTCTTAAGACATTAAATGCTGGCTCTAACCCAGGACCTTTACCTGCATTTAAAAAAAAAGAATGTAAAACTTATTTCCATGCATAAATTAACTTCGTTTGGTTTCTTGCCTGTATGAAAACGAAAGTGGTTTCTTTACGTATCATAGGAATGGTCAATGGATGTCGGATGATTGTTGCTCACACATATTTGTAGGATGACCGGCAATATATCGTTATCCATCGAAGGTTTGTCTTACACGAATGATTGGATTGCCAATCTCTATTAGGGTTGAAAATAGTTGTTGGTAATAGCTTGCAGCTTGTAAATTAAAAAAAAATTATTTTAATAAAGTATTTGAGACCAAGTCAATATTTCGATCTGTCTATAGTGTGACTTGCGGTATGTTTTCGAATCAAGTCTTAATGCAAACTCGCCACCAATGTGGATATCAAAAAATTATTTATCGATGAGTTGCACTTACTAACATCAAACGGGATATATTGTTACATGATCAAAAACCTACAACAATGAAATATAAACAAAAACAAACAATTCTTTATTCATAATTACATCAAATTACAAATATCAAATTTTTAAGCAGATTGGTTATTAAATAAAAATATTTCCTCTTACATTTATCCGGTTACTGACTG
This sequence comes from Diogma glabrata, assembly GCA_963693315.1. Lineage (NCBI taxonomy): Eukaryota > Metazoa > Arthropoda > Insecta > Diptera > Cylindrotomidae > Diogma > Diogma glabrata. The sequence continues at coordinate 22,873 of CAVNZG010001737.1, forward strand.
ACTCACAATATTCTTACATTTTATTGTAATCAAAT
>CAVNZG010001738.1:0-27968 GCA_963693315.1 Diogma glabrata
AACATGAGCCGTGTTCGGTTTGACTGAAGCAACTGAAAAATTTAATGCAATTGTTGTTGTTTTTGAGTCAAATCGAACGCATATTGCAAAAGCAATATTCCACAACAAAGATTGAGAGTGCCAGCATTGACTGAATAGAGTTCATCCGCCAGCACATCCAAGATATCACCATGTCTAGTGATATTTAACATCTATTATGCCAGCTGTATGTGATATATTGCGTTAACTCGTATGCCAATAGCAGGAACTGGATAGCGCTCGGTTCTCACACGGATCCTTAACATCTTTGTTGATTTAGCAAGTATTCCAAAACGAGCATGTTTTGAACGAATTGCATTCGTCTTGAATACGCTAGAAACAATCAGATCAATTAGCCTTCATTATTAAGAAGAACAACGATGAATTTAAACAAGCAATCTGGTATGGAAAACTTTAGTAGTACATCACATGCGCTGTTCGTGTACTAATTCTCCCTGTTACTTTATAAAAAGGAGATCTCTGATATTTATTTTTAGTAAGTGTTCTATCGGCTTTTTTTCATATCTACGTTCTATGGAGAAACGTACTTTAGGGATACTTGTTGACATTCTACAAGCATCTATCACTTGTATTAATTTACAATCCATTCAATTTTCTAGCCTAGCTTCGCTGGAAGATTTAACTTATTATATTGGTTTTTATATAGGTAACAACCCAACACGTGCTTTCCATTTTATCAACTATATCGATTATTTGGTATGTTTATGCTGGTTAAAGTTTCATTAAGCACACTTATCCAGCTTCCTGTTGGAAGCAATTTGGCCGCTTAACAAATACTTGAATGCTGATCGTAGATTCGATTTCCTGTAATGTACCTATATTAGATCGATGTTGGGGATTTGTGATCTTAATTATAGCGAATATTTGTACGACCATCAGTTCGCAGGATAAAAATCTCTACGAAATTAGAATTAGTACGCTATAAGTGTGTTATTTTGTGAATGATTGCTATTTTGGCTGACGCTGATATGTCATAGTGAGCGGTCACCTTTCTCACTGGCCTCATTTTTATTGAAGATCAGTACGTGATGGTTATCCGGTCCCTTCTTCTAGTTACATCTTTTTTTTCTCAGTCACATTCGCAATTACACCGAGACCTCCTTTCGTGACTTAACTCGCTCTTCTGTAGTACTCTTGTCCGCTAAACTGGATGTTACCAAAAGTTCCATCTCAAGTAAACCGAGATGGCAGTGTTAGGAGTGATTTTGCCCGTATTCTTCCACCTCTATTTGTATTTGTTGCAGTAATTTTTCGTTCTCGATGCATAATGGCTTTCCAAATCGGAAACTGATAATTCTTTTTATCGCAGAGATAGCATCTATTAATCTATTAATTAAACCCTAGCGACTGGAGTTTGCATTTGCTCTTATTCTGAGACTTAAGGATCTTGCACTTCCTAACTAGAACTATTTGAATATCGAACTGTTCTTAGTCGAAAAGGTCCAGCCAATGACTGGAATCTTGTCCTTTTTTGTTACAAGATCATATTTGCCTGGTTTTCTAATATTTAATAGACCGCTTCAAATAAGTTGACTGTCTGCTCAACATTGCAGTCTATTACAATATACTTTGATTAGAAGATCATGCCACCATACTGGGTTTGTGACAACAGTCCTTCAATAACTGGTTCACTTAATTTTACCAAGATAATCGGCACTTGTGTAACTAGGGATTAGGATTATGTTCAAATAAATTAAGTTTCTTTAAAAAATTTATTAACGTTAACTTTAAAATTTTGAGGATTAAAGCTATCGGGGAAAACCCAAGAAAGTAAGGCATTCAAGAGATGAGAGACTCTGTTGAAAAAATTACGTTGAAATGCGACAGTTCTACACGTTTTTATTTGAACCGTAAATGGATGGGCCACAACACTTGCTCTGGTGCAACGCGATAGGTTTGCTAGTTCAGGTAAAATTCATTTTATCTCAGCGGAAGTTCCTTCATCCATAATGTATTTGTAGAAAATTGTCAGATCAGCAACAATGCTGTAAAGTATCCAGCTCATTAGTAGGAGTTGAGTTGCCAATCAGTTTAGCAGCTCTGCGTTGAACATAATTTAGGCACTTCAATTTACTATAAAAAGCTCCCCCTCCCCCATATGTGAGAACAGTACTCCATGTAGGGACGTATAAATGATTTGTATTAATAAAGAAGCTGTTCACCATTAAAAAAACTTACGATATCGTCCCAAAAAGCACAATTTTTGAACAACGATCTTAGCTAGGTTAAAAATATGACAATTCCATTTCAGATTATTTTCAACTTCTAGAAGCACTTACAGATTTTTTTCTACAAGATCTTTAGAGTCAAACTTTAATGGAAACAGATTAGGTGTAGATAATCTAGAAAAATGAAAAATCTGGTGTTTTGCTCGTTTTGTATATTCAATACTGTTAGCAATACCCCAATCCTAATTGTTTTAAGATCAGTGTTTAGGGAATCTATCAATTTTTATCTATAGTTATTATGCGCTAACAGTGAATATAATTAAGGGTTGTGAGGGACTGTTCGTTCGCGTTTATTTATTTATTTAGACGTTTGGAACATATGAGGTTGTTCGAATTTTTCTTCATTATACTCGTATTTGCCCGTCCTTATTATCAAAGTAAAATCATGACACCAATAAAAGCTAAAAGAATAAAAATATATAATTGAACGCATTAATTGCATAGTTCATAGTCAAACAACAACTTACTTCTAACTCTAACTTTTTTATAACAAAAACCTTACAATTCTAAATTACTTAAGAAATAAGAGAAAACAGTAAACACTAAGTTTTTATTTAATCATTTTACGATTTGTAAACAAATCATAAAAAATAACTATTCTGTCTTCTGGTAGTTTTTAAGTATAGATATTACTTTTAGATCAGATTTATGATATAATTTTATATCATAAACAAAAACAACGTTATTTATAAAAAATAACCTTTACAATTAATTATTATTTATTACTTACTAAATTCATACTTGAAACTTTTTACCAAAAAGAAAATTAATATGGATCGTGGAATTATACGGCAATGAAGTACCAAAATAATAATATTTATCTTCTGTTGTGTCATTTATTTCAAACTACCTATAGGTTGAAAATCAAATTTAATTAAAACAATTTCTCATTTCAACGTACATAAAACATTGTCCAGGATTTAATTTAATGTGTACTGTACAACAACACGTATTATAGTCATGATTTAATCCTTTTTGTCTTAAATCAAGATCACAGATTTCGATAGAAATTTACGAGTTTTTTAGTTAAAAAAATTTACTTAATCCTATTTACGACTAAGAAAATATAGTCGTTAATATAATCTCAATTAAAAGCGATGTTTAAATCATATGTCTAATACGTATAGCACAAATTAAATATAAACCTAGATAATATTTTATCTAAGTTGTTGTATACGTATAATTATATTTCGGCTATTATCTAACTTCATATCAAAACGTCATTGACCTTATTAAAAAATAACTACATTTAAAATTAAATATCAATGATGTATTATAGAAAAACTACATCAAAGTTCACAACAAAAAATTACTTCGGTCTGAAAGACCTAAGTATTACATTCATGAGCTAAAAGTGAAATTCTTACCCCCACTTTTTTGGCATTTCTCGACGTAGTAGGTCCTAAACTGATTCTAAAAAAGCAAAAATAAAAAAAAATGTATGTCTGTCTGCCGGCCGGCCGTCCGTCCGTCCGGTCGTCACAACCGACGAAATCTAGAAAACCGCTGAAGAGATTTGAAAAATTATGAATTCTAAAAATAAGTACACTCAATGGTAAGAGCCGAAAGGACGATGTGTTCGATAACTGTACCGGAAGTGTGTCAAAAAAATCGTCAAGTGTGTCAAAACAAGGAAATATGCATATTTTTTGTTTAAAAACGTTCATTTTAATAACAAAGAATATGGAGAAATCTGGATGGTCGGGATTATTATGTGAGATCAAACTAGTGAGATTAAAAACTAGATTATTGCATTTGCATTTGAATTTTGAAAATTTTTAAATTTTTGATTTTATTATAATTTTTATAATTTTGGAAAAAGTTTCAATTTTTGATTTTGTTACAATTTATGCAATATTTTTAGAATTGTTGAAAAAAGTTTTAATCTTTGATTTTGTAATAATTTTTGCAATATTTTTAGAATTTTGTTTGAAAAAAGTTTGAATTTTTGAGTTTTTACAATATTTTTGGAATTTTGAAAGAAATATGAATTTGTGATTTTGAAATATTATCTCGTACGCAAAATGGAGAGGTTTTTGAGTAGTTTGTATAATCTTTTCACTGATTGTATAATCTTTTCACTAAATTATGTTAATTTATGATCTGTTATAATTTTCCGACAACGTATTGATGTTTCGAGTTAGTTTTGTAGTACATATCTAAACAGAGATAAAAAATACATGTACTTTAACAAAAAGTTATTTTTGATATACATCACTGCCCAAAACTAAAAACTATGTCCTCATAAAAGTTTTATGCCGAAAACTATATCAAAATCCTTAACCCAGACCGAAGTCTTGATATCTCAGAGCTATGAGATTTCAGCCTCCATATTTTAAAACTATTTTTATCAATAATAGCTACAGTAAGCTTTCGATTTCTGAAACACTTAACCACTATACGATTTGCAAACATCGGGATCAAATACAAAAAACAGCAACCTTATTAATTGGTGTTTTTCAAACGATCCAGGAACGAAATTCTAAATTACAGAGTCTCTATAGAATAATCAGACCATAAAATATTTTCAAAATCATATTAAAACAAATCATCATAGTAAAACTTTTAAGCCAGTGATCGCAAATACGTGGCATGTGTGCCAGACTTGGCACGTTTGAAGATTTGTCTGACACGGCAAACATTCTGAAATAGTATCCAAAATTGCCCCTAAATTTACGATTTAGGAATCATAATAAATAAAGGATTTTTTCAGATATTTTTTAATAAGTTAAATATTACTGTTAGTCTAGTAAAAGACGGTAAAAATAATAGGGAACCTCCGAATTCTTTGAATCAGCATCGATTTGTCTGAAATGCCTGAATCGATTTGCCCGAAAATTTGAAATTAAGATCAACACACCCTCCATTTCAAAATCTACCCTACGCGCTTTTATTTTTAGGGGCAAAAACTACCCCTTATTGTCAAAACTTATTAAGCTACAAATTAAATCTTAACAGACCGAAATAAAGATCACAACCGCACATATCTCAACCCTTAAAAACCACCCACTATTATGATTACATTAAATAAAGTTATAAACATTTATTTTCATTTTTAATTTAACTACATTAAATTTTACTGATTTTTCATTTATATTTAGCACATGGAATCCTCATGAGAACTATAATGACTGTCAATCTCCTCCTTTTCTTGATCTAAAAAGCGGAGCACTATTATGACAGATTTTGTCGGAGCATCCACTATAAGTTGCGTTGCAAAAAAGTCCAACTTTTCGACAAATACATAATAAACCACATCCTTTTTTGCAATTACAGAAAATCATTTCTAAAAGGTTTTCCGCAGGAATTTTTTGCATTCTGATGGGCTGCAAAGATAATTCTTATAAGGCAAACTTTTGTGAACGACAGTTTATTTCTACCACCTTCATGCTTTGTTCATAATAACTTACAATTACATAATACAACAGTACAATTACATAAATACAACAGTAAGTTACATAAATACAACAGTAATATTATTACCGAATTTTCCTCTCGAATAATAGATGTATTCCCAGAAAAAAACTGCTGTAAATGTGCCATTTAATTTTATACAAAAGCATATTTCAAAAAGGTTTATGAACATGAAACGCAACCAAATAAAATTACTAAACATACTAAATTTTCTAATATAATATTACTGCTGCAAGTTTTAAAGTAGCAAGTTTTAAAGATATTGCCAAACATGGCAAAGCATTTACGGATTTATCAAATCAACTCTTTTAAGTTGTAGTGAAACACTTTTCAAAAATTTTGAAAGCAAAGATAAAATTCTCACCCGTAGCCAAAGTATGCAGTTAAGTGCAAATACCGTACAAGATTATAAAAATTTAAAAAAAATACTTTTCTAAACAGTTGAAATCTAATCTTCATGCGGTTGAAGTGTTTGCATTGTCAGTTGATGAGAGTACAGATATTAACTCCGATGAAACTTACAACCCAAATCGATAGCTACACACTAGATGTACATAGTGGCATTACAAGAACTAAGATGGCCAGGGAGTGGAATCTATGAAACAGCAAAAGAATACACTCTCTACTATTGCGGTCATCAAAGCGGAAGAGAATTTGGAGTTGGCTTTCTCATACATCGTCGCGTGAATCTACATGTTATCGACTTTTGTCCAATTAATATGCGGATATGTACAATAACAATCCGCACGCCAGAAATCTAATGTAACGATCATCAATGTTCATGCACCTATACTGAAGACAAAGCAGATGAGATTAAAAACCTGTTCTTCCTAGAACGCGAAGAAGTCATCAATAACATCACGCGGCACGACATAAAAATCGTGGTAGGTGACTTCAATGCTCCAATTGGTAGAAGCGCAGAATATAAAATACATATCGGCCCTTACAGCTTGCATCATACCACTGGCAATTTCTTTGCGTTGTGCTACAGTTGAGAAAATACGACAAACTCCTAAAACTAAAAACATTTACACATTTTAGGTTCGTGAAAGTGTCTCCCTCGACGCTAACGCGTCTCATGAACAAAAGTGTTACTCACGAAAAAGCAACGTTTTCATCTCTTGTATCAAAATGTACTATTTCATAATTAGATTGGCACGCGAAAATAGTGATTATTAGAAAAAAAAATTTTTCGGCACGCCAATAAAATTCAGTTGCGAACCCTGTTTTAAACCATTTGAAGCCACCGATTCACATTGAGTTTAGAATTAGGATGGCAAGATAACTGTTACCTCCCTCTATTTCTTTTTTTGATTACTAAATTGGTTAGCAGTCTATAATTTTCTTTGATTTGTACTGGTAGACATATGAAACTTCTATATAAAAAAACGGCAATGCAACATTCGTTTAGTATCTCTAAGGAATTCAATACTGGCATATCGAAAACAAATCTGGCAAATCTAAAATCAGTGACGTTAACCATTTATAGTATTCAGCGAGTTGTGCTGAATGCGTCACACTAGTTGGCTTTGCTGCAGTTTTGTGAAGAGGAATTATTTAATTAATTAATTTTAGCTGTCTTTTGTTTCTGTTTTCGTGCAATTTTACATCAGTTTGGTGGTATGCATACGAATTTCACAGTATTGACATTTACGTGTTCGGGCATTTTGTTCAGGCAAACCGGGATAAGGTTTACTTCCCTTGTAGTATATATTTATTTGAACTGATGTTCCCCTGATCCAGTTCTTATCTGGTCTCAGTGATAGGGAAATTGTTTTTACCATTTCACTATACTTAAACTGTAATTATAACCAAAATAAAAGTATCAAAAGTATGTAAAGTTCAAATATTTTTATATTTATATCCAGTGCTCATACATTTTCTTACTTCTTTGACATTATAATTATTATTATTTACAGAGTATTATAATGGTCATTTCTCATCAAGTAATTCTAAGACAAATTCCTTATTAGCTCTAAACATTGACCGACCGCACAATTGTATGGAAACCAAAAGGGTTTTCTAACTGTAAGCATGTGGTTTCATTCGATACTTATATATCGTCGCTTTAATAATGAAACAAAGTATTCGCAAAAGTGTAGTTTCGAGATAATTGGGTTTAATGATTTTTCGATTTTCTGATTTTCGTAAACTCGGCAGCACTATTGAATGAATAAAGATATTGGAAAAAAAATGTCTACCAATTACTCTTCACTGATTTCCCTACAGCATATTAAAATTTCACATTGGTACCTGCTGGCTTTTCTACCTAAAAAGAGGTGAAATGTCAATCAGGTACCTTATACGTTATTTCATATTTCATATACGTTATTTCATTTTGCATGGAAGTACGATTATGCCTAAAACTAATTATTATTGAACTAACGCATGACATTCTTACAATTGTTTATTTATATGAAGCGGCATATCATGTAGTCATGAATGATGCTTATACAATATTTTAGATTAACCATTTCATGTGACGATCGTAATGTATGTAATATATACGACACTGATTGTACCCAAGTTATTATTCTGTAGGAATTGGAATATCGTACATGCATTTACGCTGTTTCAATATTTAACCAAATTAAAATTTGCATGTACGTTAATTAACAATATATTAATTTTCACCCCCAGTTATAAAATAATTGGAAAATGTTAAAATGCCACTCTATAGACATTCTTATGGGGAATGCAGCGCACCCATTATATAATAACAACGTATATATATGGCATACGTTATTTCATTATTAAAGCGACGATATATACCATTTCTCAAATAGTTAAATATAAATAAATATTATAAAACAAGTTTAAATATTTCTTACGTTTTTTCTTTTCTTTTATGGTGCCATATGATAAAGAAAGATTTATTTTTAATGTATCAGGTCAATAGTAATATGGTTAAATCACAATAATGTCAATGTCAAGATAATCACGTAATATTAAAATGTGTTAAAACAACCTTTAAGATGTCGTCTTTGTAGTCTGTTTGTTATACTGGTTATGTACGTACTTGCATAAATAAAGACATTGACCATTAAAAATTAATAATTCGCTTATACGCTTATTCGCGATAACAAAATCTATTATAATCTATAAAAACAATAAAAAAAAGATGTTATGTGGAATTTGAAAGTACGTTGAATTTAATTTTATAAATAAAAATTTAAATGTTTGTTTGTTCACAATGTAATCTCCTAAAGTTCTGGGCCGATTCCTTTGAAATTTGGACTACCCGGACTACGATTTTAAAATGGAAACCTGAAACGTGCTAAGCCTTAGAAGACCAGGCGATCTACTAGAACTTACAACCCAAATCGATAGCTACACACTAGATGTAGTGGCATTACAAGAACTAAGATGGCCAGGGAGTGGAATCTATGAAACAGCAAAAGAATACACTCTACTATTGCGGTCATCAAAGCGGAAGAGAATTTGGAGTTGGCTTTCTCATACATCGCCGCGTGAATCTACATATTATCGACTTTTGTCCAATTAATATGCGGATATGTACAATAACAATCCGCACGCCAGAAATTTAATGTAACGATCATCAATGTTCATGCACCTATACTGAAGACAAAGCAGATGAGATTAAAAACCTGTTCTTCCTAGAACGCGAAGAAGTCATCAATAACATCACGCGGAACGATATAAAAATCGTGGTAGGTGACTTCAATGCTCAAATTGGTAGAAGCGCAGAATATAAAACACATATCGGCCCTAACAGCTTGCATCATACCAGTAGCAATAACGGTTTTCGCGCCGCTGAAATGACTATGATGTATGACTTAGCACTTCTAGCACTTTCTTTCCGTATAAGAGAATCCATATTTAATAGACAAGCCAAAAAAACCGTACTCTGGAATGTCGAAGCATTTAAAAACCCGGAAACGCTAAACAGATATCAGGAAATAGTAACGCAAAGCATAGAAGAGCATGACATCCTATCTGAGATGCCATTAAACATACAAGAAGAATGGCAAACGCTTCAATCAACCATTGTATCCGTAGCACAAACTACAATCGGAAAACGACAACCAAAATCACGTAACGAATGGTTTGATGACGATTTCCGCAAAAGCTTTGAGCACAAATAAAAACTGCGAGAGAAATGGTTATACAAGAAAAATACGAAGCGCCCAAACTGATTATTTATGCGCCAGAAAAGCATAGATAATCAGTTTAGGCGCCTCAGCAAAATTCCTACGGAAAAAGAAACTCGAACACCTGAAGGTACCGAAAACACCAAGCAACATGCGGCTAGTGGAAATTGTTGAATTATTAATTATAATCAATGCAAGTTAGTACGCCAATGGCTAGATATCGTTTTAATTGAAACTTGTTTGTCGTTATCACAAATACCTATGTATAATGATTGTTTTAAGCTATTATAAATATATGAAGATTATATTAAATCATTGTTCTGTTAACCATCAAAAGTTAAATACACTTGTTTTTATTTTTCTATCTGCGCACAAATTCAACAGGTTATGAGCCCAGAACTTTTTGAAAAATAAAATTAATAAAGGTAAAATTTATTAAGTGGCTTTTTTGCAAAATATTTAAATTCGGTCTTCAAGTATTTGTTACATATATGAAATACTTGTTAGAGAAAGATTCAATTGCTCAAAGTGTATTTATATATAATAATTGAATTAAATTATATATTAGTTTTTTTTTGAAACCGTAAATTTTTTGTCTGAATAGTGAGTGATTTACTTCATAAAAAAAAAACTAGGTTTGGGCGGCATAAAAAATTTTGAAAAACGGTAATACAAAAAAGTGCACTTTGTTACATTATTGCAAAAAAAATAAAAACTGTTGTTCTATATTGAATTATAATTTATAAATAATATGGAAGGTGAAACGGTTAAAATTGAAAAACTAGAATGTGGTGAACAATGGGCCGCGTGGAAATTTTAATTAAAAATTCTGTTTACTGAAAAAGAATTGATTAATTGTGTAAATGAAAACTCGCCAATCATAAATGCATCATCAACAAGAGAAGAATTATCAACTTCCAAATCTTTTTTAAAAAATGATATTAAAGCTCAACGAATAATTGCAACTGCTGTCGGGCGGCAACCAATGAACCATATTATGAATTGTTCAACTGCTAAGGAAATGTGGGATAAACTGCACAGTATTTACGAACAAAAATCCAAAACAAGCATTCATTTAGTGCAGCAAAGGTTTTATAGTTTTCAAAAAGATCCAGCAGATGATATGGCAACGCACATTTCAAAACTTGAAAATATTGTTCAGCAGCTAAAAGATTTAGGGGAGGAGGTTTCATCTACGATGGTAATAACTAAGATTTCAATGACTCTTCCACCTTCGTATAATCATTTTTATAGCGCTTGGGAGTCAACAGCAGCTGATCAACAGACGCTGCAAAATTTAACATCAAGGTTATTGATGGAAGAATCAAGAGGTTTATCATCAAACTGTTCTAAAGAAACAGCTGAGGCACTGTTAGTCAAAAAGAACAAGTTTGGTAAGAAAACAAATAACAGTTTTGTAAATAATAATAAAGTTTTTAAGGGAAAATGTTTTTTGTGCAAAAAGTATGGTCATGTGAAAAATGATTGTCCTACTAAAAAAGAAAAACAAAATATAAATGAATGTGTAAATAAAAACATAAAAAAGAAAGGTGATGCGTTCATAAGTGTCGGTAACTCTAGTAACGAGTGGTATTTAGACTCTGGGGCAAGTGACCATATGACTAATCGTCGCGAGTGGTTCGTGGATTTTGTGAATTTTGATCAACCTATTCAAGTACGTGTCGGTAACGGTGATATTATTTTAGCGGTTGGCAAAGGAAATATCAATATTCTGGCATACAATAATGTTGAGTGGATAGAAAAGCATTTATCTGATGTGCTTGAAAAATTTGCCGATTAAATTTTGGGCCGAGGCTGTTAACACAGCTGTCCATGTATTGAACTTATCGGGTACAAGTTCAGTCAATAAAAAAACTCCGTATGAGATTTGGTTTAATCAGAAACCAAATGTTAATAATTTGTTTGTGTTTGGTACCGAAGTTTACATTCATGTTCCGAAGCAAAAGCGATTCAAATGGGATAAAAAATCCAAAAGTGGCATATTTGTTGGATATGGTGAGAACACGAAAGGGTATCGAGTTTGGATACCAAGTGAAAATAAAATTGAAATGTCTAGAGATATTATTTTTAGAGAATCTTGTGCTGAAAATAAATTTGATGATAAAAATTCTAATGATGTGCTCTTGCAGGTTTCTAATGATGATCATTTAAAATCAACAGATGTTTTAGACGCAGTTAATGATGATGGTTCAGATGATGGTGGCAATATGCTCCCTGATCCAATAAGTTGGAAAAACCGTTTGAGAAAGAGAAGATCAAAATCAGCCAATCTTTGTGCTGCAGATGGTTATGCTTTTGTAGCAGAATCTTATGAACCATCATCGTATAGTGAAGCTATGAAATCAAAGTGTAGTGAAGAATGGAAATGCGCCATGGACGATGAAATTAACTCGCTGCACAAAAACGGCACATGGCAGTTGGTTTATTTACCAGATGGTCAAAAACCAATAGATAACCGATGGGTTTACCGAATAAAGTTTGGACCAAATGGTAGCGTTGAACGGTATAAAGCTCGTTTGGTGGTTCGTGGTTTTGCTCAAACTTATGGTGTGGATTACGAAGAAACCTTCAGCCCAGTTGTAAAGTTTACATCTGTTCGTTCGTTGTTGGCAATTGCTGCTGCTGAAAATTTAAAAATATCACAGTTTGATATCAAAACAGCTTTTTTATATGGCACACTCGATGAAGAAATTTATATGCATCAGCCAAAGGGTTATAATGATTCAACAGGAAGAGTTTGTAAACTTCAAAAAAGTTTATATGGCTTGAAGCAGTCTTCAAGATGTTGGAATCAAAAGTTCACAGCATTTCTTAGGGACTTTAATTTTGTTGCATGCGAAGCTGATCCATGTGTGTTTATTACTCATCAACAAAATAAACAAATATATCTGGCAATCTACATAGATGATGGATTGATAGTTGCATCTGACCAAAAGGACATTAACGTGGTGATAGATTGTTTGAAAAGTGAATTTGATGTAAAAGTATTTGATGCAACATATTATTTGGGTCTTGAAATTCAACGTAGACATAATGGATCCATATTCATTCATCAATCAGCATATGCCAATAAAGTGTTGGGGAGATTTAATATGCTGGAATCAAATGGTGTATCAACACCTGTAGACAGTTGTCAAAAATTGTATGTTGGAAATGCAGATAAGGTTGTTTTTCCTTATCGAGAAGCAGTTGGCAGCTTGATGTATTTAGCAATTGCAACAAGACCGGACATTACTTTTGCTGTTAGTAATATGAGCCGTTATTTGGAGAATCCAAATGCAATTCATATCATAGCTGTGAAACGTATTCTCAAATACATCAAGGCGACTTTAAATTACGGTATTTATTTTTCAAATAATGTTAATTTAAAATTCAATTGTTATAGCGATGCAGATTATGCTGGCGATATTGAGACAAGGCGGTCTACAAGTGGTTTTGTGTTCATGTTGGGGTCTGGTGCAATTTCTTGGAGCTCTCAACGACAAAAGTGTGTTTCTCTTTCGACAACTGAGTCGGAATATGTGGCAGCCTGTCATGCTGTAAAAGATTTGATGTGGGTCAAAATACTATTGTCAGAGCTGTTGGGCTACGATATCAAGCCAGCACTTTTTCTGGATAATCAGAGTGCTATTCGTCTAATCAAAAAGAATTTCATAAGCGGACGAAACACATTGATGTTCGCTACCACTTCATAAGAGAAAAGCTCATGGATGAAATGTTTGATCTATTATACGTTGCCACAAATGATCAAATTGCCGACATTTTAACTAAAGCTGTAGCGAAAGATAAATTTAATAATTTTCGAAAAATGATGGGTCTGATGGATATTAATGATTTTATTGTTTAACTTTTTGAAATTATTTGCAATGTTATTTTTTATTGAATTATGTTTGATTTAGTTTGTTTAAGTAATTATTTTTGCTTTAAGACAGTAAAGTTTGCATTGATTAAGTGGGAGTGTTGAATTATTAATTATAATCAATGCAAGTTAGTACGCCAATGGCTAGATATCGTTTTAATTGAAACTTGTTTGTCGTTATCACAAATACCTATGTATAATGATTGTTTTAAGCTATTATAAATATATGAAGATTATATTAAATCATTGTTCTGTTAACCATCAAAAGTTAAATACACTTGTTTTTATTTTTCTATCTGCGCACAAATTCAACGAAATTCGTAAGAGTGCTTTGCCATTGCGCGGAATCTGACAAAAGATTTCCACCCAAGATCCACAGCTATCAAAAATGGAAAAAACGAGCTTACAACAAATGAACGTGGTGTGCTGGCAGTATGACAATCCCACTTTCAAGACCTACTGAATAGGACGAATGAAGTACATCCTATTCGAGCAATTGCTCCGTCAACTGAGGAGATTTTTGTCCCTCACCCAAATAGAAGAAGTGGAAGTAGGTATCGAGCTATTTCAAAATGGGGAAGCAGCTCTTGTCTCACGAAAATACGACCTGATTCTGACAATCTGGGACCAAGAAGAACTACCTGCTGAATTGAAACAGCTCTCATTGTTCCACTACACAAGAAAGGTGACCGTCTAAAGTGTGGAAATAATCATGGCATCGCATTGTTGAAAACTGCATATATAATACTAGCTAATGTCGTACTTGCTAGACTCATCCCGTTCGCTGAATCTATCATCGGTGACTATCAATGTGGTTTTCGTCCCAACCGTTCAACCACAGATCAATGTTTTACCTTAAGGATGATTCTGGAAAAATGTTGGGAGTACAAAAGTAGCATTCACCGTTGATTTCAAGCAAGCATATGATAGTATCATCTGCGACAACCTTTGGTCCGCGCTCATATGCCTTGGTATCCCAGAGAATTTTGTTTCACAACATCGGGATCAAATTGTAGAATAGTAATCGAAGGGTCACTTTCGGATTCTTTTGATATAACATCAGGTGTTAGACAAGGTGATGCACTCAAGTTGATTTCAAGCAAGCATATGATAGTATCATCTGCGACAACCTTTGGTCCGCGCTCATATGCCTTGGTATCCCAGAGAATTTTGTTTCACAACATCGGGATCAAATTGTAGAATAGTAATCGAAGGGTCAGTTTCGGATTCTTTTGATATAACATCAGGTGTTAGACAAGGTGATGCACTCGCGCCCGTACTATTTAATTTGGCGCCTGAGTACGCGATAAGAAAAAGCCGAATTGATACACAAAACTGCATATTTAACAAATCTAGTTAAATTCGTGGCTATGCAGATGATATTGCGCTTCTCGGACGTAGACCAAGACCACTAAGGATAGTACATAGACCACTAAGGATAGTCTCTCTCAGCTTTAAAGAAATGCTAAACGACTTAGATTATGCATCAACACCGGCAAAACTAAAGTTTTAACCACATCCAGAAACATATCTCCCGGCAATCTGAATACTGGCGACTATGAAGTAGAACGCGTAGAAAACTTCAAATACCTCGGGTCTGTAATAACATCGTCAAATGACGAGATATCAAAGCCCGTGTCACTGCCGCATACAGAGTTTTCTACGCATACTCAAAACTTCTGCGATCAAAACATCTTTTGCGGTCGTGCAAACTCACACTTTACAAAGCATTAATCCGATCTGTGCTTATCTTTGGAAGTGAAAGCTGGTCACTGACTTTCTCGGATAGCAGAATTCTATCAACATTCGAGAGGAAGGTCATAGGAAGTTCATACGAACAATTTATGGACCATGTAAAGTTGCTGAAAATCAGTATAGAATCCGAATGAATCATGAAATCAGACAGCTCCTTGGAGGCATAAATGTAATCGGATTCATTAAATACAACCGGAATGTTTGGTCAGTTAGAAAAGGCTTCATTAGCTAGAATGTTAAAAAAAATGTCACAACAATAACCAATTGGTCTTCGCCAAAGAGGAAGACCTAGACAGCGTTGGCGTGATGAGATCATCCAAGACCTTCGTGATATAGGATGTTGAAACTCGGGTCAAGTGGACATGGCACAAGATGATTGGAAGATGATTGCACAGACGGCAAAATCCCTCCATGGGATGTAAACGCCAGGGAGAGAGATTAAATGTAACACGTTAAATGTCTTGAATGTAACACGATCGTCCCCGTTCGTTATACGAGCCAAGTCCTTGTTGATAGAATCAATTAACAGCTCTCTATCAGTGGTGACTGTAGTGTGAGATCGATTTAGGAGATGCATGTGATGCATGCAATGTGCTGTAATCAGCAAAACTATGGATTGGATGCACTGTAGAAATATGTAAATCATTAATGTATAGAAAAAACAATGTTGGTGAGAGAGCAGAGTCTTAAAGAACAACAGCGTTGGGTGTGAAAATATTGGATGTAATCCAATCTAAATTTACATGGAATTGGCTACCTGCAAGAACACTTTGAATCCATGAGACAGCAAGATGGTCTATGCTATTAAATTTTAATTTAGCTATAAAACTTCTATGTCACACTTTATCAAATGCTTAAAATAAAACGAAAGATCATAAATAAACCCACTAAATGTGTTGCACCAAATTTACTAGTAACTTACAAGTAACGTGTTATAGTGACAAGACCAAGACAAACCCTAGCTAGACCGCGCGAACAAAATATCCCACCTTGTCTTGTAAACATCGTCCCGGGCCCGGCTTTTTAAAAGGGCCCGAACTCCGACCAAAATGAAAATATTATATAGACGAAAAACAATTTTTAACCAAACCAAAACTAAAGTATGAAATTTGATCTTTCACTAAATCTTACCATTAATAAAATTTGACTTCAAGGTTTAAATAAGAAGTTTTTCTTTTCCAAGATGGGTCATATAATAGATGATACATATATGATTACATTTATTTTTCTCTCACAAAAAGAAAACAATTAACAAAAAGTCCAAGCGGCACGTATATCCGATAGAAATAGGTAGATTTCGAGATCAGACAGTTTTGTGTGCCAGTAGAATCTGATGTATCAGATTAGTTTAAACAACACAAACTAATTTAAAACAGATATCGAACAAATTTTAAAAAGAAAATTAGCTACATATAAGCAAAACTATATCTATCCAGTTTTGTAACAACTAAATATCAAATCTACCACAGAACATGTGTGTGACAATTTATGACTCAAACCTACGCTATATCATATGTCGTCCAATTACTGCAAAATATCAAAATAGTTTATTCCTAAGAAAAAAAAATTAATTTATTCTATTCAAACCTTTTTATTTTTTTTTCATTGTTACAAGGTTTTTGGAAATTGTAGTTATGGATTGTTGCAAACTTTTTTGTTGAAGCCAACAAGTCAAAAACCTCGAACTGCAGAGGTTTATATTTATAAGAAACGGGTTAAAATGTTTCCACAGATTCTAAATTTATGAAGTTTTTAAAAATATTAGTATCCAAACGGCCGTTATAACGGATCTAAAAAACAGAGTTTTTTTCTAGTATAAAGCCTCTAGTTTCTTAACCATATGTCGGATTTGGCTGATTTACGCACTTGTCCAAGATATTAATAAAGCGCACATTTTTAGAAAAGGTTTTTTGATCTGGCCTTACAAATGCGACCGTGGGAAAATATTAGTATCCAAACGGCCGTTATAACGGTTTTAAAAAATCAATTTTTTTTAGAAAAATGGCTCCAGTTCCTTAACCACATGTCGGATTTTGTTGATTCACGAACTCGTTCGAGATATTAATAGAACACACATGTGCAGAAAATTTTTTTGATCTACCTCAACAAATGCGACCGTGAGAGTGCCGGTCGTTTTCGTTATATCTCATATCGTGTATATATATATATATATATATATATATATATATATATATATATATATATATATATATATAAATTTTTTTTTTTTTATTTTTTCGTCTCCGCTTATCATATATAGTCGTTTGGCACAAAAATTTTTCCGAAATTCCGAGATGAAGCCCATTGCAATAGGTAGATTTTTATATGAAATCTACCTAAAAACCATTCGTGCTTTGAATTTCTAATATGGAGAATATATTACACGACTTAGTAAATGTTTTTCAAATTTAAACTTTAGTTTCAGCTTCCTCAGGAATAAAAGTTGATTCTGTTTGTAAATTTGAATCCCCGATTCCTTTAACTTATGCATCGCAAGTAGAAAACCAAACTTAAAGCATATTGGGTTTCGCCATGGTTTTGGTGTTGCTAGTTAGTTTAGAAGATAAAATAAAAAAGTCACAAAATACTGAAAATGTGATTCGTCGAGGGTATATGTAAATGCCTACATTGTTTGCCTGTGATCGTTTGAATAAACTTTCTAAGTCGCTCTTTATCAAAATTCTACCAAAATAGAAAAAATTGAACTAGATTGGTTAGTTTTGAGCTTCAAAAAAGATCCTTTTTATTGCCTACCGTGTCGATTATTTAGCACGAATATTAAGTAAAATTCTTCTCCTCTATGTCGTCCTCAAGGATATTCTTAAGCTAAATTATATGACAGATTACCGGCTTATAATTATTTTGCGATCAAAACGAAGGCCAAGCAAACATATGGCACATTTTAAAAAGAATTGTGTATACTATTTTGTTTTTAGGTGGAAGGAGCATGGCTTTTAGCAGAGACAGCCATATGGTTGATGAGCCTAATACCGGTAACTTCTTGGAAATTTTGGTGATTATTAGTCACTGTGATCCCTTGCTACGTTATCATTTAGAAAAAGTAAGAATTTCCAAGCAAGCTTAGCATCTTTACCAAGTTCATTATGTATCATCGGCAATCCAAAATGAGCTCATTCAACTATGTGCAAAGCATGTAGAATTAGTAATTCAAGCTGAACGAAGGGATTCGTTTTTCTATCGTTGAACAGAACAGTCGATTTTATTCTCTGTCATTTAAATTAAATAGATGTACTAATTATTGAAATTTTTCTTTTCCATTTTTTGAATTTAATTTATATAAGTTTTTATACATTAAACTTTACTATTTTAGTGTGAAAATACAACAAAAATTTATAGTTTAGTGAAATTTGGGAGTGTTTTTTTTTTTTTAGTTCAAATTAACTTAATGAAACTATTGAACAACAACAGTGAATTTTAATTTGTGCGAAGAAATTGCTTGCTAGTGGTTAATGTATTTGGTATATACATTTTATATATATACCGTTGAAACAACAGTCTATGTTGACATATAACTAGTGTTAGCTACGGGACATTTTCTAAATTCAAACGAGTGTATTGCTATGTTATTCTTGTTGTTGATCTTGTGATTAATTAATGAAAAAATTGGTAACGGAAGTGAATTGTGAATTTTTGTAGACTATATGGATTTTTATATAACGGCTCAAACTAAGTATAGCTTAATCTAATAAATATTTGGTTTATTTTATTTTAGTAATTGTTGGTAGATTCCAATTTCGAAATTTTTATTGTTGCCGTATATTCATGAGATTGAAGATGTATGAATAAATAGTTATTATTTGGAATTTGCCATCTTAAACGCCTTCATGCCACTAGCTCGAAGTCCTCCATCGCCTCTCTGTAACAGAAGCAAAAAAGTGAACAATTTGAAATCAAGTTCAATCGAAATGAGCTGCCTTATTTGCGAGCTTCCTGTCACCTCACTGCAAAGCGTATCATGCCAGGAGTGTTCCACCTGCTTTCACAAAGCATGTATTTTTGTCAACTCCAGCCAGCAGTACTATTTTGAGAAAAATAACATCCCCTGGGTGTGTGCATCGTGTTATTATTTTAAAGTAACTTCATGTAGCGATTCTATCAACAAACTCAACAATTCTATTATCGAACTCAACAAAAGCCTTGAAACATGCTCCAAAAATGCAAAGGTAGTCTCTCAACAAATTGCCCTTATTCATCAAGAACTGTCGCAGCGCGTTGATTGTGTTGAACTTACCATTAAGCAAAATATTAGCCGCATAGATGATCTCGTTGCAAGTTCATCATCCAACAGAATTGTTTTGTATGGCCTCTTTAAACAACATTTTAAAGAAGATGGTAAACTTAGGAGATACCTGGTAG
Source organism: Diogma glabrata (assembly GCA_963693315.1). Lineage (NCBI taxonomy): Eukaryota > Metazoa > Arthropoda > Insecta > Diptera > Cylindrotomidae > Diogma > Diogma glabrata. Next base: position 19,806 of record CAVNZG010001738.1, read on the forward strand.
AGCTATTCAAACTTTTAAAAGTAACGCCAACAACTACCGATTTTGATTTTAAATGGAACGGTTCTGTGCTCAATATTTTCATGTTAAATAAGAGATTAGTTGGTGACATCTCCAATAATTATCGTAGCATTGCTGGTGCTAACGGAATTTTTTCAGAAGACTACTGCAGTATTTCTTCCATTCCAGCCTCTTCAATCAAGCTTGAGTTCATACATGAGTCAGCTTCTGATCTTAAACGCATTGATGCGCTTGAGGTTGAATTGCGGTCTAAAGATATTAAAATACATGGAATCCAATACCTCGTCAATGAAAACCACCATCAACTAAAGAGCCATGTGATTAATATTGCTAAATACTTGAAAATTACTATTGATGAATCGGACTTTAGTGTCTTCAGAATTAAAAATACGTCAACATTAATAACTTCTTTTAATAACTCTGATGTTCGCAATAATGTATTTTTTTCTTATGTATCTGCAGTTTCTTCGTCAAAGTCATCTGGCATCGCTAATGAAATTATCAAGAATGTTCCATGCACGAGTTATATTACATTCAACGACAACCTCTCAACTACTTCTCGGATCATCTACAATTACTGTCGTCTTCTCAAAAATAATTCAATAATTAAATCATTTTCTACTCGTCGGGGGAAAATTGTTATCAAGAAGGTGTCAAGTACCGAAGACTGGGTCATGGTTACTTCTCTGGATGAGTTGTACTTCGAAATCAACAATCATTCACCATGATGGCAAATTCTAGATAGGAACCAACAAATTAATTTTTGATTTTCAATTGTTAATAATTTTGTTATTTTTAGATATAATTTATCTTTTTTTTCCAATTATTTACTCTATATATTTTTTTTTTTTTGCACTTATTTTGTGAATTCTTTTCTATAATTAGTTACTGAAAATTTGTTTAAACTGAATTTTAGTTTTGATTTTGTCGTCTATCAAAGTTTTCATAAGAACATTCAATTTATCTATTCGCAAGTAATTTTGTTTTCTGCTAGTAATAAGGACTTCAAATCATCATTACTTCAGATTATCATCTGTCACATTTCCATGGTAAATAGCCTTGCCATGAATTATAATCGCCCAAGACAGTCTAATATCATTGGGAACGTAAATTTGACTAAGGTTGTAACAAGTGTGGTGCATTCTCGTTGTCCGGGGTACTTAAATCTATGTTTTTTTAATGGTCAAAGTATCTGCACAAAGAAAACGGGTAAAATGGAAGAGATAAGAAATATGTTCAGCGATTCATCTTTCGATATAATTGGTGTTTCTGAGACATGGTTAAAACCATACATAAATAACAAACTCGCTAGCATATCAGGATACAATCTTTTTCGGAATGATCGTTTGAAGAGAATCGGTGGTGGAGTGGCGGTATATGTCAAATCTGACATTCAATGTTTTGTTGTAGCCAAATCTGTGGATCGTAGTTCTCTTTCACCCGTTGAAATGCAAGCCCTGACTAATAAGGAATTTATCACATCTGGTTTGCAGTTTTTATTTCTCGAACTTTATATTTCCGCTCGTAAGTTACTCTATGGAATTGTTTACAATCCACAACCAAATAAATTTGATAATCGCAGTAATCTTCAATCAGTTCTTGATGCAATTATGCCGCTTTACGAAGACATCATAATTACCGGGGATTTTAATACTAACATTAATACTAATTCTGGTATTACTGCTAACTTCAAGAACTTGTTATTGGAGTTTGACCTTTCCTATTTTTCTGATGCTCCAACGCATTTCACTTATGGTATGATAAACCAGTCTTCAACATGTATTGATTTACTTATCACAAACCGAATCGAGGGCATATCAAATTTCTCTCAAATAGACTTTCCTGGGGTTTCTAATCACGATCTAATTATGTTTACGTTCGATATTCCCAGGTTGCCAGTGGGTAGGAGGTCTTATTTTATCCGTGATTATTCATACATTGACCCTAGCACAGTAGCTTCAATAATCTTGGATTATCCTTGGGATGATTTTTATCGTTTATCTTCAACGGATGACTTATTGAACTTCCTAAATGTGACTATTTATGATACTTTCAATGCATTGGTGCCGATCAAGCAAATTACCCCGAGAGATAAAAGTCAGCCTTGGTTTAATCCGGAGCTTGACTGCCTCATTAATCGCAGAAATCAAGCATACCGAATTTGGGTAAGGTCAAGAACTCCAGCAAGCCGCGTTTCGTTTGTTTCTCTTCGAAACCAAGTAAACGAAACTATTAAATATGCTAAACTAGATTTTATGAATAAGTATATTACCATGAACCTGAACTCCAAAGAGTCGTGGAAACGATTGAGAAATGCTGGTATACATAGAGGGAAGGAACTTGTCCATATACCTTTTAGTCCAAATGAGATTAATTCTAAGTTTATTTTTCACCCAGCACCAGCCCAAACAAGTTCCCCGTGTATACCTTCTCCAATTCTTCCCCTTGCTCAACTTGCAGCACTAATACCGGATGGGCCAAGTTGTTTTCAATTTTCCCATATTACATGGATTGAAACTGTATCTGCTATTACAAGTATTAAATCAAATGCAATCGGTCATGATGAAATTCCTATCAAATTTCTAAAAATTGTACTTCCAATTATTGCTCCAGCCATCACTCATTTTTTTAATCACATTATAACTACTTCTAAATTTCCCGCCAAATGGAAAATTAGCAGGGTTACTCCAATTCCTAAAAACTCCTTTCCTAAAACTTTGAATGACCTCCGACCCATAAGTATCCTGCCAGCTCTTTCGAAAGCATTCGAATCAATCATGAAAAATCAAATCACTGAGCATATTCAGAAGTTCCGCTTGCTAGTTGATCGTCAATCTGGCTTTCGTCAAAAACATAGCACCGAAACGACTCTTCTGTGTGTTTCTGATGACATCATTCAAATGCTTGATGAAAAACTTGTTGTCGCTCTTGTTTTGTTGGATTTTTCTAGGGCATTCGAGCTTGTTGATTACGACCTACTTATTGAAAAATTGGCACTAAAATACAATTTTTCTTCTACAGCCATTTCTCTCGTTAAGTCATATTTGCATGATAGACACCAATACACAGTATATGACGGCATCTTGTCAGACACTCTCCCGGTGACATCGGGGGTTCCACAGGGTTCTATACTGGGTCCTTTATTCTTTTCTCTCTTTATAAATGATCTTCCAGATGTGCTTAACCACTGTCAGTATCATATGTACGCCGATGATGTTCAATTATACTGCGGCAGAAAGGCATTTGCGCTGGATAATCTAGTTGATAACATTAATTCTGATCTAAGAAATGTAGCCCTGTGGGCTGAACGTAACAAGCTTCTGCTGAACCCTAATAAAACGTCTACTATTGTATTCAGTTTATCTAACGTTGACTCCCATCGGGCAATTTTGTCCTCCATAAAATTGAATGAAGTATATCTGCCAATGTCGTGCACAGTCAAAAATCTGGGTGTCATTTTTGACTCAGTCATGTCATGGGAAGCTCAGGTTAATGGAGTTTGTGGTAAAATTTATTCAGGCCTCCGATGTCTCTGGGCTTCTTTTTCATTTACTAATCAAGATCTGAGAATTAGGCTTGTTAAATCTCTCTTAATGCCTCATTACACATACTGTTCTTCGATTCTAGGATGTTTAAACTCCACGATCTTTAACAAACTCCAAAAAAGTTTCAACGCATGTATGAGGTACATCCTTGGTGTTAATCGGTTTACCTCGATCTCGCACTACGCCAAATCATTTTTAGGTTGTTCCTTAAAAACATACCTCAAATATCGTATGTGCATCTCGATTCATAAGATCCTTTCTTCGCATTGCCCATCTTACCTCTTTAAAAGGTTCTTGACTGGTACTAGCAATAGACTGAATCACCTTCGTATACCTACAAATCGCACAAGTGTTAAAAACAAATCCTTTCTTGTTTATGGTTCATCTGTTTACAATACTATACCTCCCGAATTGAGATTAAGATCACATGCCAAATTCAAGGAGCTTGTTTTCGAATTCTTTTGCCATCAAGATAATGTTAATGGGTTAATCTAGGATGGGATACTCCATTTGTGAGTTTAGGATTGTGATTCGGTTAGTGTCTATAGTTGTTATTGGTATTTCATTGTTCCTGACTCTTGTTTTTGCCCCTAACCGAAAAATCAAATAGCCAATATTTGGATTTTATATGAATGCTGAGTTATTAAGTTGATTGTTCGTGTTATGAGAACGTGATACACGGCATTATTTAATTATTCAATTGATCTTATAATTTGTTTGATTTAATAATAGAAATTTGTTTTTTGTTCGAATTAGTCAATAACATATGTATAAGTTACAAGGCTAGGCCTTAAGTATGTATGTTTTTTTTTGAGGAATAAATAAATAAAAAAAAAAAAATAAATAAATAAAAGACAGGGGCATGATAACGCAAGCAACATGAAAAGTGAAAACAAAAGTACGGAAAGAGAAAAAAACCTATATGCCTATACGCCTCCCCAAGTGGAGCTCACAGTCTCAACCTCTGTGGAGTTGATTCTGTCGAATAACGTTCAAATGAGGTTACATTTTTTGGAATAATTTAATAAATGCTATACCTTATTTAGCAGCAGCACCTCAACGATGAGCAATTTTAAAGAAAGATATTTTGCAGTCACTGCATAAGCTTTCTAACACGCGATGGTCAACTAGAATTAATGCTGTTAGATCTTTTGCAAAACGTCGCCCAGTACTAAAAAATATGGCTGAATATCTTAAAGGTTTTAATTTAACAGCTTATCTAGACTACAACGAAATTTAAAAAGTAGATGAGTAAATTTACTTGAAGATTAATGCCATCAATAGGCTTAAAATATTGAAAGATATCCATGATAGAACAACATCATTCAAACAAGACAAACAACAAATGGTTTAATGCTGTGTGCCTCACACCAACTTTTCGAGCTAAGTCAGTGACTTTTCATTTCATACCCAAGTTGCGCTATTGACCACCAGACGGCGGACGAAAAGTCTCCTCGTCAGCTTGCTTTTCAATTTAGTTGTCAATTCATTGAAACTTCAATATATTTAAAAACAGTTATTTAAAATAAATGGAAAATAAGTCAAAATTATGCAAAAGAAAATATTCGGTATGGTGTAAGTATTTTAAAAAAACAAGCTCCCAAATACAATTTCATTATCATCCTCCATTATGACAATGTTTACAAATTTTGACATTCAAAAAGATTCTAATTTAAATACGAGGTCAGGCACAGGTTGTACGTTTGATACGAGTGACATCTATGAATAGCATATGTGCACTAGCAATTAATTTAGAAAAGTCAGTGATTTAGCAAAAAATATTAGTGTGAGGCACACAGCATATATTTCTTCTTTTTTGTCAATAAGTAAAAAAAGAAAACGGTTCGGTACATTTTCTGGAAATGCAAATGAAGATCCTGAAAAAAATCCGCATTTATGACCAAGAAACAGAATTTAAAAGACACTCGATTTTAGTTATTGCAGATTTAGTAATATCGAGCGTAATGTTTAAATTCTAAGGAAAGAGGAGGAAATAATAACCTGTACAAACCAATTCGTTGCAATATAGAAGGCAGATATTTCAGAAGAGTTGGTAAATGGGGTAATTCACCTCAAACACGTATATACGGAACATTTCGAAGAAAACCTTTCGCTCTAGATTTATTGAATGCAATTTCCATTAAAAATATTGATACTATTTTTTGAATCAAAAAGTTCCTCAAATCCTGTTTCCTTCAAGAGCGTGTCTTGCGATTTTGTACTAAGAATCAAAATTAGCGAGGCAGTTAAATTTCGAAGACATTATGGATGTCTTTTTCATCAACCAAAGCACTGAAAGCTCAATTGTTATAAAAAAGTAAGAACAACTCACAAAATTCGTACTTAAAAATTTACGCATGCAGGGATCATGTTTTTTAATTTGTATTTTTTTTTTTAATTTTTGATCTACGGGTATGACAACCTCGCGTACGCCAGTCCCTGCTATTGACATCCGAGTTCACGTGAGATATCACATATAATATGCCATCTGACAATAGCAGTGAGAAATTGAGATTTCATTAGCCAAGGTGATAACTGGCGGATGAACTCTATTCAGCCAACGGTACCACCCCCAATATTAGCTATGAAGTATTTCTTGATGATATTACGTTATTGCTTGCTCGAACAATCGAGCCTTCATATAACTCTATGTGTGGACTATTCATTGAGGAAGATAGTGTAGCTGGATAATTGGCAACACCATTTTTGTTTTGTTTCTGCAAAATTTTAAATCAAATTTGCTATTTATCTCTTATTTTATTTTTATTTTGTCTATCCTATCACGAATTGGCCTATGTCATATTTTTTATGTGTTTAGTTATTTATTCTTTGAAAAAAGTATAAAAATACAAAAAAACAAATATTTGCGTTCATCAACACCTTAGAACGCAGGTTGTTGTGGAACCTTGGTCTTAAAAGGTTTTTTATGTGTTGTTGTAAACAAAACACATATTGTAATTCCTACTACACAGCACATTTTATTAAAAAACAAATTAATTTGCCTATACATATTTAACATTCTTGTAAAATTGTTTTTAAACAAATACAATCTTTTAATTTTTGTGATATTATAACTTAAATGGTTAATAAAATAAAATGAATGTTAAAAAGGCCTGTACTTCATTTCCCCCGGGCCCGGTTTTTCTCTCTACGGCCCTGTATATATATATATATATATATATATATATATATATATATATATATACATTATATATATATATATATATATATATATATATATATATATATATATATATATATATATATATATATATATATATATATATATATATATATAATATATATATATATATATATATATATATATATATATATATATATATATATATATATATATATATATATATATATATATATATATATATATATATATATATACACATTATATATATATATATATATATATATATATATATATATATATATATATATATATATATATATATATATATATATATATATATATATATATATATATATATATATATATATATATATATATATATGTATATATATATATATATATATATATATATATATATATACATATATATTTATATATAAATATATATATATATATATATATATATATATATATATATATATATATATATATATATATATATATATATATATATATATATATATATATATATATATATAAATATATATATATATATATATATATATATATATATATATATATATATATATATATATATATATATATATATCTATATATATATATATATATATATATATATATATATATATATATATATATATATATATATATATATATATATATATATACATATATTTTTTAAACACATTTTTAACGAAAGAGCTCTGGCAGATAAAAACAGTTGCAACAAAAAATATTAATTAGTTTCAAATCATGATTTCAGTATTATTATTTTATTGCTAGTAAATTTTTTTCTAATCATTCTATTTTTTCATAATTAATTTCCAAAATAATATTTTTGTAATACATATTAAAATATCAAATGTGAAATGAAGTTTGTTAGCATGCTGAAATCATTAAACAATATTTCATTGAGTGAAGCTAGGTAAAATACTGTAATCGTGTTTGTGTCGGGTCTGTCATTAAATTTTTCATTAAATTTTAACTCCGTCCAAATTCAAAGATTATATCGTAAACAATTGAACTGAAAAAAGACGAGATGTGGTACCGAAACAGCTGTCAAGAATTGTTAAAGATGTGACAGTGTGGTGATGGTAAAGAAGATATGTAAACAGTTGATTAAATAAATACGAGAATGAAATATTAAATTGAAATTAAAAGTGTTTAACTATAAATAGAAATAATCAAGAACCTAGAGTACAACAGTATCAATAAGCAATTAAATGAATTAGACAATTTAGGGACAATGGAAAAAGTAGATTTTACCGAATGGGGCACTCCGTTAGTGCCAATTTTAAAAATGACGGAAAAATACGAATATGCGCCGATTATAAAATCACAATAAACAAATATCTAAAGGACACAAACTATCCTTTACCATGATTTAACGATATTTTAGCGCGTTTAGATGGAAATAAAGTTTTTAATCTATTA
>CAVNZG010001739.1:0-18583 GCA_963693315.1 Diogma glabrata
GAAAAAACTAGGAAATTTTTTAAAGCAAGACTACACCGCATAAATTTACATTTAACGAAAAAATATTTTGTTACAATGTTCCTAAAAATAAGTGATGATAGTTGATATTATCGATTTTATCGATTTAAAGCTAAAAATTACGAAATGGGAGCCGCACAAATACTATAAAAAGAAACATAGCTGATCAAACACGGATGGCAATCATGATGAACAAGCTAATTCAAAATTGTGGGAGTTAGCTGGCAACACGTATGCAATAGTAATTTACAAACGGTAACTATGCAGTAATGAATTAAAGAACTAATTAACGAATTAAATATATACTCCCGCAAGAAGATTTGTAAAATTTAAAATTTTTGATCTATGGGTGTGACAACCCCGCGTACTTAGGTCCCTGCTATTTGCATATGAGTTAACTTGAGATATCGTATACCACTGACAATAGCAGTGAGATATCACTAGCCAAAGTGATATCTTAGGGATGTTGGCGGATGAACTTTTTTCAATCAACGACAGCACCCTTATTCTTAGTTATAGAATATTCTTCGATGATGACACGCTATTTTTTTAAAATAAAATTTGTTGGGTAGTACGAATTACAATGTGTGCAACAACAACACATAACAACCTTTGAAGAATAAGGTCTCACAACAACATGCTTTCTAAGGTGTTGATGGACGTAAATTTTTAATTTTTGTATATTTTTTTAAAGCTTCCATATAACTATTAAATATGCCGGGTTTAATCCTTGAGCAAAACCATGTTTTACATGATCTTGGTATATGCTTCTAGCACTATAAGGATAATTGGTAACCCAATTTAGCTTTGTTGCTACAAATTTGAAAAAAAAGTATTTTATTTTTATTTCCTCCATTTTATCATGAAATATTGCCCTATGTCGTTTATTATTATGTGAAAGGATTTATAATTTAGTTTTCCATTCTTTAAAAAGAATATAAAAAACTAAAAATAAGAAATTTGCGTCCATCACCTTAAAAAACATGATGTTGTGGAACCTAGGTCTTAAAGGGTTTTATGTGTTGTTGTGACACATATTATAATTCCAACTACACAGCACATTTTATTAAAAAAATATGTCAAATATTTTGAAATAGTACAAATTATTTTGAAATTTTAGGTGAAAAAGATGATGAACAATGTCATTGAAGCTACAATTTTGAATGGAAAATTCAAAGGGGAAGATGTACTGTTTCCACGCATTTCAATGATCCCAACAGATATGGCATTTGAACTCAAACGTTTAGTTTCCAGTGCGACTCGCTTTTGCAATGACCATCAACAAAGCACAAGGACAATTGCTACAAGGATGTGGACTAGGTAGATTTGGAGAATCCGTACTTCTCACATCTGGACAACTGTATGTGGCCAGCTAACGTCGGAATACCTTCTGATTTATTCGTGTACGCATCTAGACGGAAAAACACAAAATATAATGTGTGCCCACAAGCACACGAATAAAGAAATAGAATTAAAACGACATTTTGAAATTTTTTCCTTATTAAAATAAATATTTTTTGCAATAAAAACGATACAATGTAAATTGAATGTTAGGTACGTTTAGTTTGACTGGAACAACTGAAAAAACAACAACAATTTTATTAAATTTTTCGTTGTTTCAAATCCTTCAGTCAAACCGAGTTATCAAAACGAGTTTTCTTGAATTTCCTTTCTTATGAGATACCGACAATATGCGACGGGTTTAATGTTAAATAAACAAAAGTTTTACACTATTTGGTGTAAAATAAATAAAGTTTTGAGAGAATTTTAGAGTGATTAAGCTTAAAGTAATTATTTTAATTCACATGAATTTTGCAATTTTAAAGCATTTTTTATTTTCTCTCACAAAAAGTTCTTTAAAACAGTTTTTGTGTGTTTCGTGTCGGGAACAAATACAATTTAAAATTGTATAATCACAGATGAAGAATTTAATTTAAATAAATATGAGATAATGAAGTTTCAATTTAGAAATTATCTAAACATGAAATTAAAATATGTTTCATTGTTTAAAAAAACAATTAAACATATTAAAATATGTTTCATTGTTATTTCATCCACTATGGCTGAGCCTGTAAGATGGCTTTGAACTATGATGTCTCTGATGAGTGTGAGTTCAATCCCGACAATAATTACTTATTATCGGGAATAATACTTTCAATAATTACTTTGAGCAATAATTGCTTACAAAATCGCCCAAAAATTAATATTCCATTAATGTTGTCTATATATGGAACATATATGCCAATATATTGACCGTGTGTAAAATATTAGTTTCGCATTGATTTGCAACAATCAATAATGACTTTAAAATGACTTAGGATGTTGACTAAATAGAAATATCTCTCATCTTATGAATTCACATCCTATGAATTCTAATACAAAAACTTCCAAATAATTTTGATTTTTTTTGCATCACTTTTTTCTTCTATTCCTTTTTTGCATCACTTCTTCTATACCTTCATCGAATTTATTGTCGCTATTCTTACTGCTCTTGCTGACCATAAAATGACATAAAGATCAAAATTTTTGGCAATTTTTTTAGTAACCTACCGGTAAAGAAAGCGTATATTAAACCGCATGAGCACTGTGGAAATTTGTGAATCGATTTTTGTTCCGTATAATGTTCTACATAGAGATACACCTGAAACCTTACACACCTGAAAACTTATTTGATCGCGTATTTTTTATATATCCATTGTTTTATTTATAATACTATTTTTTTATATTTTACTGATCAACTACAGTGCTGATCCTTTTACATTCATATTTAAAAAAAAAATAGAAAATCATTTCTCATTACTACTCTTTGAAATTATTGCTCCTGCGTCAAGAAAATGTATACACACAAACTTTATTTATAGGCGTAGCATAGCACGCCGGGTCCCGCTAGTATATATATATATATATATATATATATATATATATATATATATATATATATATATATATATATATATATATATATATATATGTATATATATATATATATATATATATATATATATATATATATATATATATATATATATATATATATATATCAGTGGCGTTTTCTCTGGGTGTTCTAGTCGTTCGCCGAACGACTTGAGAAATATCCATAAAATATTCAAAATGGCTAACTAAAATAAATTCAGCTTTTAATATTAAAAAAGAAAGAAATACTTTTCTTGCAATAAATGAAACAAATGTACATATTTTAATAAGCAAATAGAAAAAAAATACAATTGTTTGTGTAAGCCATAACATATTTAATCTACACTGCATAATAACACAACAAAGAAGAATTTCCCCTCAAATTCATTGTTCATTAGATTTATGAACAGAAAAGCAACCGAACCCAATTCCTTGTCTGGCATATACATATAATTCATATACGCAGCTTAAATGAAGCAAAAAGGAGAATAACTTTTTTATATAGAATAAATGCATTCAAAATGTTCGTAATTTTTACAGAACCCAATAATATTCAATGTATACATGTTTTTATATTTTATATTTAACACTACATACGCATTAAATATTCACTTACACTACACCAGGGGTACCCAGAAATCATGGAAGAGATGGCCAAAAATTTACAAGAACAAAAGTGACTGGCCGCACGGAAAAAAAAATAAATAAACAGTATAAATTTTGTTAAGATTTTTTATTCAAGTTAAGTCGCGAACATTAAATTCTTGTGTAGTATTACTAATTCTTAGTTCGTTTTTCAAATTAATGTCAGTTAGTCTATTTCTATAGGAATTTGTTAGGAATATTTAAGTTTGAATTTAGTACGTACCAAAATATTGTACTTTTTTAAACGGAACTTATTATTATTGTGGTATTTGCTATTTTTATAATATTTTTACTGGCCGCACCAAATCATAAAACTGGCCGCATGCGGCCAGATGGCCGCAGTTTGGGCACCGCTGCACTACACAATAGCAAGAAAACAAATGGAATGAAGTAAATACTAAAGATGTATTTGTTTTAAAATAATAGTTTTATGTTCGTTTAAAAATCAGAACATGATACGTAATACGTTTTACATTGATTTTAACTGTGTTCGATTTGACTGAAGCAATTGATACAACTGAAAATTGAATGCAATTGTTGTTGGCTATTCAGTTGTTTCAGTTTCATAAAGGCAGAAGAAAAATAAATGGATATTTGTGTACTTTAGGTTCAAAAACGATCTATTCCACTTTACGAGTTTCCAAGATAAATGAAAAAAACTTTTTATTTTGAAATAATTTACAAACTCGGTGATTTTATTGTTTAATTGGTTTCTTTAGGGATTTTCCATTAATTTGTTTGAAGTGTAAAATAAAGTAGGTAGTCAAGTTAAGCTGGTATTTTAGAAAACATTTTGGAATAGAGACGTTTTGAAACTTACACAATGGAATAAGTTCGTTTTGAAACTTATTACTATTGGAAAATGTATTTTTTCAAACTTACATTTTGAAATACTATCGTATTGATTGATAATTTGGTTTTCTGCCAAACCGCCGACTTTTCTAATTTCGAAACCAAGAATATTTTACAACGTTGGTTGATTTTAGATAATGCAATAAAACAAAATATTGATTTTTGATATATCTATATTATAGATGTTATATCTTTTTTAAAATAAATAATAATGAAAAACTATATATGACTATATATGATAAACGGAAGGCATTTAGCGGCACTCTCATGGTGGCATTTTTGGACCTTGTTTGACCCAAAAATATTTTCTGGAAATGTTGTGGCTAGCAATCTCTTGGATAACTTCGACAACTGGCTATAAACGGGTATCGGTGAAGAGGCTAGAGCCTTAACACTGTTCAAATCAAAGTGTTATAACGGCTGTTTAGGACGTAAATTTCTATCATTTTTCAAAAAACCAGATAACTGAAATAAAAAGCTTTTTAGCTATCTGCAATCAACAATGTACAGGTACAACGAAATTTTGCGGTACTTTCACTGTCGTATTTTTTAACCTACACCAAAAACATTTTCCCAATGTTGGGGCAAATAATCTCTTACTGGCCTTACAACTGGCCAAATCCGGTTACCAGTTAAGGGGCTTAAGCTTTAAAGCTGTATAAATCAAAGCATTATAACGCCTGTTTGGGACAAAATTGCTGGATATTAAATATTTGAGTATACTTCTATTCTTTTTTGAAAATGCTAAACATCTGCAGTGAAGGGCTCCAAAGTAATCGGTTCCAACAAAAACCAACACCACCAAAAGTTTTCATCAGTTTTTCTTCACGTAATAACTTGGAAATGGTCGAAAAATTTCAAATGACGGTAAAAATGAAAAATTTTTAATTATTGCAAATGAATGAACACAAAAATTGGTTTTTTCCTGAAACAATGAATAATATGATATGTCTTTGTTGATTTTAAGAAGCTGACGTTCTGAAAGAAGCTGAAAGAAGCTGAAAGAAGAAAACGTTCCTAAGTTGCATAGTTGTACGTTTGCTCATAACTAATTTTATTTGTAAAGTTTGTTTGATAATTCTGTTTGTAATTAGTGTGTTTACGTAAACTAATCTGATTAATCCGATTCTACAAAAATCTGTCTGACAACGAAATCTACCTATTTCTTGCGGATATCCCACCGCTTGAACTTTGCCAGATTGAATTCAATCGGATTCAATCACACACCGCGGCTGTTCGCTGACAAACTGATTAGCATTTACTTACTGGATAATGGATATAAAAACTGATGCAAGCTGCAATAAAAAATCTACCACTTTAAAACAAATATCACGATCGACTGATATTTGAATACGAATATTTTGAAATAAAGGATTTCGGTGCCAAACGCATGTTTTGGAATAGGCATGTTATGTTTTTTAGAGACATGATTCTTATTGGAATAGATTGTTTTTGATTGCAAAACAATTGAAATGGAATAGCTTTGTTTTGTTTCAAAAGCTATGACGTAATAGATTGCTTTTGAAACGTAACTGGAATTTGTCACCCAATTTTCTCAGAAATAGATAAATATTTTTAAATTTTTATTTTACTGATATGTTCAGTTTAATGGAAAGAAACGAAATCAATTAATACATAACTCAAAAATTTTAAAAAGTGGAATCGATAGTTTTTGAACCTAAAGGACACATTTAAAATTTTTTTTAACCGACTTCAAAAGAGAAGGAGGTTTATGTTTAATTTTGAGTTTTTTTTTATGTATGTTCACCGATTTCTCAAAAACGGTTTGTTCGATTTGAATGATTTAAATTTTATTCTATTGAGGTAAGTTTCGAGATGGTCCCATATTTTTTTCTATATCGTGAAAAATATAGTTTTTCAGAAAATCGAGAAAAACTGTATATTTTTATGTTTATTCCCCGATTTCTCGAAAACGGCTCATTGTGTTCTATTAAGGTACATTCAGAGGTTGTCCCATATTTTTTTCCATGACGTGGAAAAAACTATATTTTTTATGTATTTTTGCCGATTCCTTCGAAAAAGCTTATTTTATTTTTTGGTTTGACCCGCGTTATATTGCTATAGATGCCAAGGTAGTCCTAAATCATTTTTCTTGATAGAAAATATTCCGTTTTTTTATAAAAATCGGAAAACCATGATTACTAGATTTTCATCGATGAATACCTTCCGGGATTTTAAGTTATTGCATCAAAAACGCTTTCTGACATGCTTGCTAACAGACATTTGCTTTTATACACTAAAAATTAAAAAATAAAAAATCTTTTTAAAAAAAAATAGAACCGATTTCAGAAAAAAAAACACAAAAAGTAAAAAATAAAAAATCTTTTTAAAAAAAAATAGAACCGATTTCAGAAAAAAAAACACAAAAAGTGAAAAATAACTCAATTGTGGCTTAGAGATAAAAATTTTGTTATATCTAACTACAGCCACAAAAATTAAGCCTTTAAACAAAATTATTATATTATAGAAGTTATTTGTTATAATAATTTTTACAATAACTTTTATAATATAATAACAACTATAATAATTGTAATAATTATAATAACAAATAACTTCTATAATATAATAATTTTGTTTAAAGGCTTAATTTTTTCGCTGTTGTTAGATTATAGATATAACTAAATTTTTGTCTCTAAGCCACAATTGAGTTATTTTTCACTTTCTTGTGTTTTTTTTTCTGAAGTCGGTTCAATTTTTTTTTTTAAGACTTTTTATTTTATTTTGAAAACGATCAACGTAATATAATTTTTCAACAATGCGAAACTACTACCTCAGAACAGTAATAAATTGTGTTGTTTAGCCAAATATCAATAATTTAAATTGCATGGTGGTAATTTTCTTAAATTTGTAAGAGGATTTAAAAATTATTTTAATACAAAGACATGGAAGAGACGTTTTGCATAATTAACGATTTGAAGGCAATATCTTTTGCTGGGCGAACTATAGATGAAAAGAAATGTATATTACGAAATGGAAAGCCTGTACCGGAATTACCAAATATGGAAACCAAATGCACTTCAAAGCGACAAACATTCACTCGGCGTTTAATAATTTCCAGTTATAAGTCACCTGAATGGTTGACAGGCAGCTTACTTTTGAATAAACTGTTTTACTGGCCTTATGTATTGTTTTACAAAACAGTCAGAAAAGTCTGTTGGAATTTTGACGGGTTTTCGAATTTCATTTAAGCATTGGGATACAAAAGCATGGAAAAAGTAGAACTTAGATTACGAATATGTAGGCATTTAAAACATTGTGGACTATAAGATTAGATTTAATTTTAGATGAGCAAAGTTATATATCAAGACAAAATTACAATGAACTGATCAGACGCAACAGAAATTTGTTAAAGATGTTAATAAATATTGTTTGTTCATTGTGTAAACTCGCATTTAGAGGCCATGACGAAGGCACGAAACATTATAACTATATACAATATACATACTATAAATACATACATATTATAACTACATTCAACAAAAACGAACACCTTAAAGAAATATTTAGGAAACGCCACTGATATATATATATATATATATATATATATATATATATATATATATATATATATATATATATATATATATATATATATATATATATATATATATATATATATATATATATATATATATATATATATATATATATATATATATATATATATATATATATATATATATATATATATATATATATATATATGGGGCATTTCACGTCAACTAAGTGTGAAAAAAAAAATTTGTTCCTCAAAATTTGGGAATAGGTAGTACTTTATGAGAAAACAATTATCAAATTTTTTCAGATTTTTTGATTCACACCATGGCCGTCAGTGGCGCTCTCAAAATTCGATTTTTTGCTTCGATCACAAACTTGTGAATTTTCTAGGAAAATGGGTGCGACTGAAAAAAAATGGAATAATATGATTTGTTAGAATTTTGACCATAGATTACGAAAAAAATATTTTCAAAATTTTTTGGGGTAGTTTTCACCCTTATTTTAAGGGTTAAAATTTTAAAACCGAGATTTCGAGAAATATGTCACGATTTTTTTTCAAATTTTTTTTTTTAATTTCTTCATTTTTTTATCTCCTTTCGATTAATTATTGTTTGGTGATGGCATCGACCAGGAACTGCCCAAAAAAAAGACCCAAAGGTGAAAAATGAGGTTTTAGTGTATTTTCTCATTCTGTGAGATAATAAACGAAAAAAAAAATAATATATTCTTAGATTGTTCGGATTGTTGAT
Source organism: Diogma glabrata (assembly GCA_963693315.1). Lineage (NCBI taxonomy): Eukaryota > Metazoa > Arthropoda > Insecta > Diptera > Cylindrotomidae > Diogma > Diogma glabrata. The sequence goes on from CAVNZG010001739.1 coordinate 8,697, forward strand.
TACGAATCTTAATTAAATTTAAAAAAAACAAAATGGCGGATCAAATATGGCGGCCAACTTTTCTAGAATTATCCAATTTTGAAATTTAAAAATACTATCGTATTCTACTTAAAATTCTAAGACGAAAGTATTCACGATAATTTTTTGTTAAGATCTGCCGTTATCGAGATAAAAATTCATAAAGTTTGAATATTGATAATATACGTATTTACTATTTAACGTTTAATTTATTCGTTTTTAGCTGGGCTTAGAATTTGATTCTAAGAACTAATCAACATCTTTTAGGTTCTTAAAGTCGGTTAAGATGAATCTGATGTCAGGTTTTCAAAAATAAAAATGGCGGCTCTAATATAACGGTCATCTTTTCGAATATCGCTAATTTTGAAATTCAAAAATTACTTTCAGTTCTAATATCATATGGTTTTATTTATTTATTTATTAATATAGTAATCTTATGGAAAATACTACATATAGCCTTCTACTAATTTGGAATTCATGAACAAATTAGAATTATGCAGTTCACATATGTGGGTAATTCTTGAATAAACCGAACACCTTTCTGACTGACCCATTTTTGATTTCGCTGAAATTTTTTCGAGATTTTTTATCAAAAAAGGATTTTTTTTTTTTTGGAAAATAGAACTGTTCTAAATTTCGAGAATTTCGTGATTTTTGGCTTGAAGACTTATTTTCAAAAATTCATAACTTCGGTTGTATAGAAGGTAGAAGCTTCTTCTTCTTCTTATTTGAAAATTCAAATAGAATTTTTTAAAAATAAATTCAATAAGAAACGTATATACATATTTAATTAATGGAGAAATGAGTTTTATTGTTACAAATAAACTAATTTATCGAGCGCGAGACGATAAAAAAATTTATAAATTTTGTCGTCCGGCGCTGGAAAAATTAACTTATTTGTAACAGTAAAACTCATTTATCCACGACTACTAAAGAATATATGCATTCCATGCGTAAATCTTTCATTGTAATTGTAGTCATTCCACAACTAGTGAATTTGATTAAATTCTTTAACAGTTCTATAGAAATACATATAAAAATATAAAATAAACAATCTTGTTTTTTTTTTTTCGATGCTATCTTTGATGAATGTATTTCAATATGGCGATAGAAACTTTTACAGGAAAACTGGAAATAAAACGAAACATGTTGAAGTCATGGATAAAATAGCATCTTGTATTCGCTTAGGATGATGGCAATTCTTCACTCGGATGATTCCCTCCACTCGCGACGCTCGTTTCGGGAAACTTTATCCTCGTGAAGAATTGCCTTCATTCTAAGCTCATGCAAGAATCTACTATTCTTCATTAATTAAATATACGTTTCTTATTGAAAATTGAATGTAGAATACGATGATTACACTAAACACTCTTTATTTATTTTAGATAATGTCTAAAAATTGATTTAAAATTTTATTTGTTTATAACAATAGGAATTTGTTAATAATTTTTATAAATAACAGTTTTTTTTAAACTGCATCTCTACTCTTTAAAATAAAACAGACAAAAAGTGTATATCTCTACCAGAACCGAAGTTATGATTCTTTGAAAACAAGTCTCCAAGCCAAAAATCACAAAATTCTCGAAAAACCGCTCTATTTCCCCTAAAAAAAAAAGAAAAAATCCTCAAACAGGTATATTGTTATGTTTATATAGAACCCGTAAAAAAATTTTCAGCTGAATCAAAAATGTTTTAGTCACATTTTGTCCTAATATGTTCGGTATGTAAAAGAATGACCCATATATGGATTTTTTTGTCGTCCCGCGCTCGATAAATTAATTTATTTCTAACAGTAAATATCATTTCTCCATTAAAAAAAAATACTTTTTTTATAGGAATTTGAACGTTGAATACGATGATTATATTTAAAACTAATTTCATTGGTTTAATTTTAATATTTTATTTGTTTATAACAATAAGAATTTGTTAATAACTTTAGTTGAAAATATTTATTTTTAATAAATTCTATTTTGAATTTTCAAATAAAAAAAGAAGAAGCTTCTATCTTGATTATCCCCAGCTATTGAATTAGGAGCTATACAACCGAAGTTATGAATTTCTGAAAATAAGTCTTCAAGCCAAAAATCACGAAATTCTCGAAATTAGAAGAGCTCTATTTTCCGAAAAAAAAAAATCCTCGAACACGTATATTTTTTTTTTTCGATAAAAAATCTCGAAAAAAAATTTCAGGGAAATCAAAAATGGATCGGTCAGAAAGGTGTTCGGTTTATAAAAGAATTACCCACATATGTGAATTGCATAATTCTAATTTGTTCATGAATTCTAAATTAGTAGAAGGCTATATGTAGTATTTTTCATAAGATTACTATATTAATAAATAAATAAATAAAACCATATGATATTAGAACTGAAAGTATTTTTTGAATTTCAAAATTTAGCGATATTCGAAAAGATGGCTGTTATATTAGAGCCGCCATTTTTATTTTGTAAACCTGACTTCAGATTCGTCCTAACAGATTTTAAGAACCTAAAAGATGTTGATTAGTTCTTAGAATCAAATTCTAAGCCCTGCTAAAAACGAATAAATTAAACGTTAAATAGTAAATACGTATATTATCAATATTCAAACTTTATGAATTTTTATCTCGATAACGGCAGATCTTAACAAAAAATTATCGTAAATACTTTCGTCTTAGAATTTTAAGTAGAATACGATAGTATTTTGAAATTTCAAAATTGGATAATTTTAGAAAAGTTGGCTGCCATATTTGATCCGCCATTTTGTTTTTTTTAAATTTAACTTACGATTCGTAATCAACAATCCAAACAATCTAAGAATATATTATTTTTTTTTCGTTTATTATCTCACAGAATGAGAAAATACGTTAAAACCACATTTTTTCACCTTTGGGTCTTTTTTTGGAGCAGTTCCTGGTCGATGCCCATCACCAACAATAATTAATCGAAAGCAGATAAAAGAAAGAAGAAATTAAAAAAAAAATTTGAAAAAAAATCGTGACATATTTCTCGAAATCTCGGTTTAAAATTTTAACCCTTAAAATAAGGGTGAAAACTACCCCAAAAAATTTTGAAAATATTTTTATCGTAATCTATGGTCAAAATTCTAACAAAATCATATTATTCCATTTTTTTTCAGTCGCACCCATTTTCCTAGAAAATTCACAAGTTTGTGATCGAAGCAAAAAATCGAATTTTGAGAGCGCACTGACGGCCATGGTGTGAATCAAAAAATCTGAAAAAATTTGATAATTGTTTTCTCATAAAGTACTACCTATTCCAAATTTTGAGGAACAAATTTTTTTTTTCACACTTAGTTGACGTGAAATGCCCCATATATATATATATATATATATATATATATATATATATATATATATATATATATATATATATATATATATATATATATATATATATATATATATATATATATATATATTATATATATATATATATATATATATATATATATATATATATATATATATATATATATTTATATATATATATATATATATATATATATATATATATATATATATATATAATATATATATATATATATATATTTATATATATATATATATATATATATATATATATATATATATATATATATATATATATATATATATATATATATATAAATATATATATATATATATATATATATATATATATATATATTATATATATTATATATATATATATATATATATAATACTATATATATATATATATATATATATATATATATATATATGTTTATATATATATATATATATATATATATATATATATATATATATATATATGTATATATATATATATATATATATATATATATATATATATATATATATATATATATATATATATATATATATATATATATATATATATATATATATATATATATATATATATATATATATATATTAGGGTGGCACTTATTTTCTTATTTTGCATTTTTGAAGGGCGCCGGTCAAAATTTTGTTCCTTTATATATGTGTAACTAGAATTTGAAGTTTGGGCTCAATTGAACAATTTTATCACGTGGCGACTTTAGCTCAAAGTTGAGAAATTTCAAAAAATATTTCTTATCAACTTAAAAATTGGAAAACTCGAACAAAATAAGTAAAGGGTCCGTCACTGTGACATGGCCTATGGCCCTCTGTAGTATACGTGCTAGAACAAGTTGGGTCTCGTGCAACCTGTCCGTCCCTATATAATTTAAAAGTGTCTGTCTATAGGTGTGATGCAATGTTAAATCGAAAGACACTATTCATATAACATAATGTCAATCTCTTGTTACTTTACGCAAATAACTTATTTAATAATTTTAATAGAAAAATTAAAGAAAACAAAAGTTTTTTATAATTTTACTGTTACTCTATATATATATATATATATCAGCAAATCTGGATTACTCCAGAAGATGGCCTAACAAGCTGAAATATATATAGAGTAACAGTAAAATTATAAAAAAATTTTTGTTTGCTTTAATTTTTCTATTAAACTTATTATATAAGTTATTTGCGTAAAGACAAGAGATTGACATTATCTTATTTGAAAACTTACGCCAAGTGCCAACGGCAACAGTGTATAATTTAAAATGTATAGTTTAAAATTTGGGAGCTTCATTGGATAAATTTATTGAATACCAAAATTCATCCCAGCAATTCTCATCGCCTTTAGCAGTATCTGGATTATCTCTTATTTGTTCTGAAATTTTTGTTTTATTAAAATCGTTTGTTTTGTTTTGTGATTATTGCGGCTGGTTTATTTTATTTTTGTTTTAATTTTAAAAATATGGCTTCCCCAAACACTTCTACCTCGCGTCCTGCCTCACCTGTGAATGCCTTGGGTGTTAATGAAGCACCCATGTTAAGGACTCATCAGAAGTTAGCTGATATTATCCAAGGAAACTTGCAGCAGTTTGCCCATCAACAGTTCATGGCACAGTGGCAGATGCCACCACCTTGCTCACAACCTCCAACAACTGAACCAGATGTAGCTACGGTGAGCAATATTAATTTTGTTAAATTTGAAGATCCGCAAAATTTGTTTGACCAAAACGCAATTGTTTAGTTCAGGATGTTGGAACTAAAATTTTTTAGTTCGAATGTTAGGTCAGAAATGACCAAATATTCACATGCATTAAGTGCAATTGATTCACGATTGCACAACAAATTGGCACCGTTGCTCTTTAAAGAGATAGGTGATACTCCTTATACTACCTTTAAGATTGAGGTAATTAAAATTTTGGGCGACAGCGATAAGGCAAAAATTAATAATATTTTGCATAAATTAGTGTTAGGTGATGAAAAACCTACACAGTTGCCTGCTGAATTCCGAATTATCGGTGCTGATATGAACGATGTCATTATCAAACAACTTTGGATGGCACGTCTTCCTGAAAGCATCCAACTTGTTTTATCGTCTTTCGAAAACGATTTGCCATTAACGTTGTTGGCAGAACGTGCCGACAATCTTATGGAAACGTTGTCACAGGGACAAATTTTCGCAATGAACTACTTTTCTGCACAATCAACTAACTCAAACCGGTTTCATCAAAGTGCTTCTCAACATAAAAAAAATCAAAACATTAATGAAATTCTTAATAATTTTAAAACGCAAATGCTGAGTGAAATTCACTCGATAGTAAATGCTGGTCATAGGTCGCGCTCTAAATCTCGTGATAACCGTCGGAGTACTTCTAGATCAAAGTCTAGAGAATTAAAAATTAATTCGGACATTTGTTTTTACCACTCCATATTTAAAGACAAAGCACAACGCTGCGTCACTGGATGTTTTTTAAAAAGGTTTAATATTTCCACAACATTTTTGAAATCACATCCATGCACATGGAGTAACTTAAGTGAATACAAAGAAGTACAAAAAATTGTAAGTTGTTTAAAGGTAGTCAACGATCCAGCAGAACGATGCATAAAATTAATGAAAGAGTTCAACGATAAAATAACTAAAGATGAAGATCAAAACAATTTTTGTTAAAGGTAAACAATAAGAAATATTTTAAGATAATTTAAGCATATATAGAATGAGAATTAATTTTATTTCATGCATTTTCAGACCGTTCAAGACTACTGTAAGAAATATCCGAAATCTGCTACATTGCAGGATTTGAAAAGGCCTTTATAATTTTGTTAACATTATAAAATAGGTTCCTGTTTTTAAACATTAAATGATACTTTAGAAACTATTATACGGTTTTGTTTTTAATACAGACTCGACTATGTTAAAATTACAAAAAAAATTGTGTGTAAGCGTGCTTAAGAATCAAAGTCGCCACGTGTTAAAATTGTAATAGAGTGGTGAAACTTTGTCAGCATCCTTAAATTACCCAAAGGCACAAAATTCCGGCCGGCGCCTTGCCAAAATACAAAAAAAAAATCACCCATACAAATAAGTGCCACCTTAATATATATATATATATATATATATATATATATATATATATATATATATATATATATATATATATATATATATATATATATATATATATATATATATATATATAATATATATATATATATATATATATATATATATATATATATATCTTGACTGATTTATTTATTTATTACTATTATTATATTTTTTATTATTTCAAAGCTGGAAACATGTTATTGGGAATTCATCTCTATATTTTCATTCTTGTATATTCGTGATTTCGTTATTATATTATTATATATTATACTGTTTGCCTTTCCATTTTCCAATTATAACTTATATTTTAGTAAATTAATTTAAAAAAAATTTCTGCTCTACTTTAACTTGAGCTTTTAATTTGATTTAATTTTAAGCGTTCCTGTACTTCATACTTTTATTTATTTATCAATTTATTTTTATGTTGTATCGCACCCTAATGTTTAAATTTTGATGGGGGCTCCAAAACGATATTCTTATCCTGGAGCTCTTCTAATATTTCATATTTTTTATATGCAAAATTATAATTTGTAGTCCAAATAGATGTAAAGATATATTGTTAAATGTTTATGTGTATAAAAAATAAAAATGAAATAAATTGTTAAAAAAAAAAAAAAAAAAAAAAAAAAAAAAAAAAAAAAATATATATTAAATATATACATATATATATATATATATATATATATATATATATATATATATATATATATATATATATATATATATATATATATATATATATATATATATATATATATATATATATATATATATATATAAACATATATTAGTAGTATTAGAAGACACTTACTTTTGTGGCAACCCACTGCCAGACACTCTTAAATTTTATCAATTTGTTAAACTTTAAGGGTGTCTGGCAGGGGGTTACCACGATAGTAAGTGTCTGGCAATGGGTGACGTGACTTCTAATACTATCCCGAAGAATATATAAAAAAATTACCTTTTATACTTTCACGAAACTTTGGAGGCACCTTTGTTACCTGCGCCCTGCCAAAGCCACCATGATCCAAACTTCATATGCCGATAATCGTTCCTACCTGAGTAGGGGGTATGCGCAGACAAACTTTCAGGTTTTATAAAATAACGAAGGTCTGGCCGTCGCGGGCTCTTGCTCTATAATAGATAATGACAAAATTTGTTTTAAGAAACCACATTGCTGCGATTGTTTATGTAGGGGATTTATGAAAAATATCAGCAATAGTTTTTTTATTTCAAAAAAATAATAATAAATTTGTAAACTTTAATAAACTTTATGAGAAAACAATTATCAAATTTTTTCAGATTTTTTGATTCACACCATGGCCGTCAGTGGCACTCTCAAAATTCGATTTTTTGCTTCGATCACAAACTTGTGAATTTTCTAGGAAAATGGGTGCGACTGAAAAAAAAATGGAATAATATGATTTTGTTAGAATTTTGACCATAGATTACGATAAAAATATTTTCAAAATTTTTTGGGGTAGTTTTCACCCTTATTTTAAGGGTTAAAATTTTAAAACCGAGATTTCGAGAAATATGTCACGATTTTTTTTCAAATTTTTTTTTTAATTTCTTCATTTTTTTATCTCCTTTCGATTAATTATTGTTTGGTGATGGGCATCGACCAGGAACTGCCCAAAAAAAAGACCCAAAGGTGAAAAAATGAGGTTTTAGTGTATTTTCTCATTCTGTGAGATAATAAACGAAAAAAAAAATAATATATTCTTAGATTGTTCGGATTGTTGATTACGAATCTTAAATTAAATTTAAAAAAAACAAAATGGCGGATCAAATATGGCGGCCAACTTTTCTAGAATTATCCAATTTGAAATTTAAAAATACTATCGTATTCTACTTAAAATTCTAAGACGAAAGTATTCACGATAATTTTTTGTTAAGATCTGCCGTTATCGAGATAAAAATTCATAAAGTTTGAATATTGATAATATACGTATTTACTATTTAACGTTTAATTTATTCGTTTTTTAGCTGGGCTTAGAATCTGATTCTAAGAACTAATCAACATCTTTTAGGTTCTTAAAGTCGGTTAAGATGAATCTGATGTCAGGTTTTCAAAAATAAAAATGGCGGCTCTAATATAACGGTCATCTTTTCGAATATCGCTAAATTTTGAAATTCAAAAATTACTTTCAGTTCTAATATCATATGGTTTTATTTATTTATTTATTAATATAGTAATCTTATGGAAAATACTACATATAGCCTTCTACTAATTTGGAATTCATGAACAAATTAGAATTATGCAGTTCACATATGTGGGTAATTCTTGAATAAACCGAACACCTTTCTGACTGACCCATTTTTGATTTCGCTGAAATTTTTTTCGAGATTTTTTATCAAAAAAGGATTTTTTTTTTTTGGAAAATAGAACTGTTCTAAATTTCGAGAATTTCGTGATTTTTGGCTTGAAGACTTATTTTCAAAAATTCATAACTTCGGTTGTATAGAAGGTAGAAGCTTCTTCTTCTTCTTATTGAAAATTCAAAATAGAATTTTTTAAAAATAAATTCAATAAGAAACGTATATACATATTTAATTAATGGAGAAATGAGTTTTATTGTTACAAATAAACTAATTTATCGAGCGCGAGACGATAAAAAATTTTATAAATTTTTGTCGTCCGGCGCTGGAAAAATTAACTTATTTGTAACAGTAAAACTCATTTATCCACGACTACTAAAGAATATATGCATTCCATGCGTATATCTTTCATTGTAATTGTAGTCATTCCACAACTAGTGAATTTGATTAAATTCTTTAACAGTTCTATAGAAATACATATAAAAATATAAAATAAACAATCTTGTTTTTTTTTCGATGCTATCTTTGATGAATGTATTTCAATATGGCGATAGAAACTTTTACAGGAAAACTGGAAATAAAACGAAACATGTTGAAGTCATGGATAAAATAGCATCTTGTATTCGCTTAGGATGATGGCAATTCTTCACTCGGATGATTCCCTCCACTCGCGACGCTCGTTTCGGGAAACTTTATCCTCGTGAAGAATTGCCTTCATTCTAAGCTCATGCAAGAATCTACTATTCTTCATTAATTAAATATACGTTTCTTATTGAAAATTGAATGTAGAATACGATGATTACACTAAAACACTCTTTATTTATTTTAGATAATGTCTAAAAATTGATTTAAAATTTTATTTGTTTATAACAATAGGAATTTGTTAATAATTTTTATAAATAACAGTTTTTTTTAAAACTGCATCTCTACTCTTTAAAATAAAACAGACAAAAAGTGTATATCTCTACCAGAACCGAAGTTATGATTCTTTGAAACAAGTCTCCAAGCCAAAAATCACAAAATTCTCGAAAAACCGCTCTATTTCCCCTAAAAAAAAAAAAGAAAAAATCCTCAAAACAGGTATATTGTTATGTTTATATAGAACCCGTAAA
>CAVNZG010001740.1:0-24558 GCA_963693315.1 Diogma glabrata
TTTGACTAATTTTGATTACATGGATATCTAGAGTTTCCTGTCAGTAAATTTTTTCATTTTTTTACAAAAATTTCGCAAAGTATAAAGGGTATAAACTAAGCTTTTTTAAACCTATCCAAAGACGCATCGCCTATGACATATACTGTTATTGTTGTAAAAAATCAAAAACTAAACCTTTTGTTATTGTTAAGCAGTTTTTACTCTGCTTGTCTCCGATACGCCAACCTAATTCTAACAGCATTAATCAGGCAGCACGGCGAGGACGTCGAATTTCGGTTTTCGCTACCACACGAACCACTTAAAAAACATTTAAGTCATTTCCAATTCGCACCTTTATAATCCCTTGCAAGACGAAGATTTCCTTTAAATTGTAAAGGGATCTGTAAATTTACTTTTTTTGAGATAATGTTATGGTCTGATCCACCTAACGACTCCAATACTTCAAATTGTACCAAGGATGGATAATTTGTCAAATATATATCCAGTAACTTACTCTTTTTCCTGGGCACGTCGGGAACTCTTGTTGGATGGTATTATTTGGCTAAAATTATGATAAAGAGTGAAGAGCTCAGACTGTTTACCAAACTTGTCTATTTTAGAGCTACGAATGATCCATTCTTTATTGTCAACATTAAAATCTCCAAGTGATATATATCTCGCACCAGAATATTCACCCAAACTATCTAACTGAACATATAAATCACCAAATAAATTTATGATCTCAGGGAAGTTGGACGAACAATACAACAAAACTCAAATAGCAATTGATTTGAGGAACTAATTTTGATTGTTACCATGTTACCCTAATGTTAGCAAAATTAACTCTCAATTTCGCTATTTAAAATTAGATTTCTTAATCTCAAATCACCTGAAAAAAACCGAAATTGAATACCTTAATTGACAACCGAAATTGAAGAATTTATCTGCCAGATAATTTGACTAACTCTGTCAATCTAAAAAAAAATAGAAATCTTAAATTTTGCCTGCGTAACATTGAGTGCAAGTGATAAAATTTCAAGATATTCCTGAAATGCCAGACTTGAAATGCCCATTGACATCTGTCCAAACTTGGCCCATTTCAAAATGTTAAGCCTGGCCCAAACCCCAAAAGCTGTTGTGCGGGTTTGGTCCAGGCTTGTTCCTTCAGCTTTTGATTACTCTGGTAGTACTTAAAGCAACTATACAAACTGTCTGCTTGTTTTATAAAAATTTAACAAAAAAAAATTAAATTAAAAACAAAAACTTATCGTAACTATTGTTGTTCCTTTATCTGAACCTTTTAGCACTTCTTCCTTTTAAGTCTTACGGATTTGTAAATTAAATTATTTATTGTGACTAAAAAGTCTTCCAAAATTTGACTGAAATACATATTTGTCTCTTCAAACTTTTAACTTTCACAATATGCTTACCTAAAAAGAAAAACAAAAATACGAATTAATTATTAAATATGTGTATGTGGAGTTTGCAAATCAAGGCGCTAGCCGATTTTCAATTTGGTGGAACCTTACCTTATTATGTTCCTAATACACTGTAATTTTTTGGAATCAAAATTTTTATTTTTACGTTTAATTTTGATTTTAAACTAAAGAAATAGTTATTTGTTTAACTAGGCAGCAAAGTAGTAGATTGACTGCCGCGGCTGATAGTTCATAGCCGAGCGAGCGAGGCTAGGAATTCAGCCAAGGCAGTCAATCTACCTTGCTGCCGAGTTGAACATATAATTTTTTCTCCGATTAATTACAATGATATGTAATTTAATAATTATTACTTTAAAAATAAAGCAATATTTTAAAAATGAAAAAAAAAATCGATTAAAAAAATTTTTTTTTTAATCGCAATATCTGTTTATTTCTATGAAGTCTAATTATTTTGCTGCCTAGGCAGCAAATTACTTGCTTTGCTGCCTAGGCAGGAAAAGTGCCACTTTGCTGACTGAAATAAGTCTGCAAAATTTATATTTGCTGTCTATCGGAGAAAAACCTTATTTTCACCCGAAAATTCTCATGTCCTGAAAAAACTGTTTCCAGGACATGAGAATTTCTGTTTCTTAAAATCAAAACTAAACGTAAAAATAAATATTTTGATTCCAAAAAATTACAGCGTATTAGGGACATAATAAAGTAAGTTTCCACGTTTGTGGGAGATAAAAATTAAAAACGAAAAAAAATTTTTCTGTTTTTTTCTATTTTTCACGGCAAATTTTTGGTTATGTGAAAAAATGGCCTATACAAAAGTTATAGATCTTTTTATAACATACAGCTTTTACTTTAAACTTTTTTCGATAGAAGGTTTCGCTGATTATCGTGAAAACCATTTTCTACCTCTAAAATGGGGCTCACCCCATTTCACCTTCGTAACTCGGATCTCCTTTAATTTATTTTTCCTATCATTTGCGCAATATTTTCTTCCTTATCCAACAGCTTTCATTCCCTTACTAATTTTTTCCTTACCAATAGTTATTTCCACTGGTCTATTCTTGCCCTCACAATCCATTAAATTAACGTTGATAATTTATTAGAATTCAAAAATATAGAACTCGTTGTTTAATTATTTCACAAACAATGTAAAATTGAAGTGATTTCAGGGGCAGATGGATTGTGATTACAGGGGCTGCCCACTAATCATGTTAGTAAATATTTAGAAACTTAAGCGTGGAACTAAACAATAATCCAAAAATGTACTCCAAACTTCTATCACTTTTCAAAAATGTCAGCCTTGAACATTAGTTACAAAAGTTTTGGGAGGATCAGGAAATCTTCGAAACACAAGATATATAAACGGTAGATTTTTTGTTGTAAGACATGTTAAATATTTTTTTTCTCGCAAAATCTAAACACCATAAGTTGTTTGAAATAATAAACAAAATGTGACACCTTAAGAAATATTTTATAACTAATAATAAAATCACAAACCAACATTTTTTGGGAGTCGTACAAAAAATAGCATGTTGCGTAATGGTTTTAATGCGTTGTGTTGGTTAGTAAAATTGGTATTGTAGTATTTGAAACATGCCATATCATCGAAAATCGTTACATAAAAAATATCAATAAATCGAAAAATAAAATCCATAATATCGAAAATCATAATAAGAAAGTTTTCATTCTCGAAAAATCGTTGCGCATCGAAAAATCATTGCACCAAAATTTTTTCGATGTGCTGGAAAATGCTTATCATCGAAAAATCTGATGATCAAAATTCATAAAATAGAGTAAAAATTGTCGAAATATCATAACATCGAAAATATTCGATATAATGAATAAATTCATTACATCGAAAAATAATTTTATCGAAAAATAGGGTACAGCCTACTCAGTACTAGAAATATTGTAAATTTAAACGTCACATATCCGCAGTATATATTAATTATTATATTGATTTTTTTTTGAATAAAATGTGTTGTGTTATAGGGTTTACAATATGTTTTAAGACCTAGGTCTAGGCCTAGGTCCCACAACAACTGGCGTTCTAAGTTTATGATGAACTTAAACCTCTGCGGGTTAAAGTCACCTGAGTCTAAGGATTCCGGCAAACTATTCCATTTGTATGCAGTTCGGACAAAGAAGTCTTTCTGCGATCTGCCAGTATGACAGCGTGGGATCTCGACCGTTTGACTGGTTGCGGTAGCCAATTGTCGAGTGGAACGGAGGTAAGAATAAATTTGAGGCATGAAGCTGCTGATTTCAGCACAGTTGATGACGATATTTGTAAAAAACAACGAGGTCAGCAACAGTGCGATGATGTTGTAGGGAATCAAGTTTTGATGTCAAATTTCGATCACCCACAATTCGTACACTGAAAAAAATAATTTGGTATATTCTACAAAACGGATTCAACCAAATTTATTTTGTACAATCAATTAAAATTTAGTACAATCGACCATACGTTTTTAAAATTTGACAATGCTTTGTCAAACGTTCAAATCGTATGGTCATTTCTACTAAATTTTAGTTGACGCTACAAAATTAATTTGGTTGAATCCGTTTTGTATAATATACCAAATTATTTTTTTCAGTGTATAGCCCGTTTTTGAACAGAGTCCAAGAGGGCCAAGATAGAAACAGAAGCAGTACCCAAACTTGACAACAGTACTCTATACAAGGACGAATATAGGACTTATAAACATGGAGCAATTGGTATGGAGTGAAACATTTTTTGCATCTATTTAGGCCATTACATGATCGTTCCAGAGTAGGTCATTTGAAACTGTGACACCCAATAAACGAATGGTTTTACATTCACCTATTGGTTACTGAATAAAATATCTTTGGGGAACTCGGTCTTTGATCTGGAAACAATCAACAGCTGTGCTTTGGTAGAGTTGAAATTGACCAGGTTTTGGTCACCCCAATCGGCGACATTTTTTAGGTCTTTATTCACGTTTATGGCAGCGTCACTCTGGGCGGGATTAATTCATTCGTGCATTTTACCTTTTGAAGGAAGGGGCTCGAACGACTTGTGCAGAGTACTATCATCTGCAAAACTATTTATTGGGTTTGCCGGTGATTTTCAACAATTCGTTGATATAAATCAAAAATAGGGTTGGGGACAATACTGAGCCTTGAGGTACACCAGCGATAAATAGTTTAGACTCAGAAGAAAATCCGTCTAAGGTTACCGAAATGTATCGGTTGGATAGAAAATTTTGAATCAGCTTCACAATATTGGGATGAAAACCATACGCAAGGAGCTTGTGGATCAAGTTGGCATGCCAGACTCGATCGAATGCCTTGGAGATGTCTAAAGCGATAACGTATGTTTCACCACCTTTATCAAGTATGCGCTACATAGTTTAATAGATCGGTAGTTGATCTTTTGTTTCGAAAACCGTATTGGCTGTCGGCTATTAAATGATTTACTTCCAGAAATTTTGAAATGTGTGTGTATTAATATAATGCTCGTAGACTTTGGATAGGACCGATAGTAAAGCTATTGGCCTATAATTTGAGATATCGGATTTTGGTCCCTTTTTGGGAACTGGCTGGACATTTGCCAACTGCAAGGGAAATATACCAGATTTGTAGGATTGGTAGAATATTTAAGTCAAAATTGGTGCCAGTTATTTAGAAAAGGTTTTTAAAATGATGGGATGAAATAGACATAGACGTAAGTTTTGAAGCTTTCGCTTTGTCAATTTCAGACTTTTCGTTTGAGATAATCTGGTTACATATTTTGTTGGCCTTTAGATATTGGAATCGATTAGCGGGAGTTTTGTTATGAATCCATATGTTAAATGATCTACTTTTGTTTCTAAGTGCCGTTTTGGCAGCCTTCAAATACAAGTATTTTTGTCTGGGTTTTACAAAGGAAAAAGGGACGAATTTATGGATAGCAAATTGGATGGTTTCTGTAAAGTTTTGAGCAGAAACATTTACATTGTCAGAGTAAAAACAATGACGGTCGAAAGGGAAACCATGGAAAAATTTTGAAGACCTCTCTTTTCCATTTTTGAGTAGTTTTTTTTTTTTTTAATAAAATGTGTTGTGTAATAGGGTTTAGAATATGTGTCACCACAACAACACATAAATACCTTTTACGACCTAGGTCTAGACCTGGGTCCCACAACAACTGGCGTTCTAAGGTGTAGATTAACGCTTTTTTTAAACATCTGTGGGTTGAAGCCACCTGAGACTAAGTGTTCCGGCAAACTATTCCATTTGTACGCAGTTCGGACAAAGAAGTCTCTCTGCGATCTGCCAGTATGACAGCGCGGGATCTTTACCGTTTCACCGGTTGCGGCAGCCGATTGCCGAGTGGAACGGGGGTAAGAATAAGTTTGAGGCATGATGCCGCTGATGGCATCTGAGCACTGCTGATGACGATATTTGTAAAAAACAACGAGGTCAGCAACAGTGCGACGATGTTGTAGGGAATCAAGTTTTGATGTCAAAGTTCGATCACCCACAATTCGTATAGCTCGCTTTTGAACAGAATCCAAGAGGACCAAGATGGAAACAGAAGCAGCACCCCAAACTTGACAGCAGTACTCCATACAGGGACGAATGTAGGACTAATAAACATGGAGCAATTGGTATGGAGTGAAAACTTTTTTGCATCTATTTAGGAGGCCGAGTTTTTTAGACGCGCTTTTTGCCATCGCCATTACATGATCGTTCCGGAGTAGGTCATTTGAAACTGTGACACCCAATAAACGAATGTTTTTACATTCACCTATTGGTTCATCACACATACTAAATAAAATATCTTTGGGGAACTCGGTCTTTAATCTGGAAACAATCAACAGCTGTGTTTTGGTAGAGTTGAAATTGACAAGGTTTTGGTCACCCAAATCGGCGACTTTATTCAGGTCTTTGTTCACGTTTATGGCAGCGTCTCTCCGGGCAGGATTAATTCGTTCGTGCATTTTACCTTTTGAAGGAAGGGGCTCGCACGACTTGTGCAGAGTACTATCATCTGCAAAACTATTTATTGGGTTGCTGGTGAATAAATCACCAAATAAATTTATGATCTCAGGGAAGTTGGACGAACAATACAACAAAACTCAAATAGCAATTGATTTGAGGAACTAATTTTGATTGTTACCATGTTACCCTAATGTTAGCAAAATTAACTCTCAATTTCGCTATTTAAAATTAGATTTCTTAATCTCAAATCACCTGAAAAAAACCGAAATTGAATACCTTAATTGACAACCGAAATTGAAGAATTTATCTGCCAGATAATTTGACTAACTCTGTCAATCTAAAAAAAAATAGAAATCTTAAATTTTGCCTGCGTAACATTGAGTGCAAGTGATAAAATTTCAAGATATTCCTGAAATGCCAGACTTGAAATGCCCATTGACATCTGTCCAAACTTGGCCCATTTCAAAATGTTAAGCCTGGCCCAAACCCCAAAAGCTGTTGTGCGGGTTTGGTCCAGGCTTGTTCCTTCAGCTTTTGATTACTCTGGTAGTACTTAAAGCAACTATACAAACTGTCTGCTTGTTTTATAAAAATTTAACAAAAAAAAATTAAATTAAAAACAAAAACTTATCGTAACTATTGTTGTTCCTTTATCTGAACCTTTTAGCACTTCTTCCTTTTAAGTCTTACGGATTTGTAAATTAAATTATTTATTGTGACTAAAAAGTCTTCCAAAATTTGACTGAAATACATATTTGTCTCTTCAAACTTTTAACTTTCACAATATGCTTACCTAAAAAGAAAAACAAAAATACGAATTAATTATTAAATATGTGTATGTGGAGTTTGCAAATCAAGGCGCTAGCCGATTTTCAATTTGGTGGAACCTTACCTTATTATGTTCCTAATACACTGTAATTTTTTGGAATCAAAATTTTTATTTTTACGTTTAATTTTGATTTTAAACTAAAGAAATAGTTATTTGTTTAACTAGGCAGCAAAGTAGTAGATTGACTGCCGCGGCTGATAGTTCATAGCCGAGCGAGCGAGGCTAGGAATTCAGCCAAGGCAGTCAATCTACCTTGCTGCCGAGTTGAACATATAATTTTTTCTCCGATTAATTACAATGATATGTAATTTAATAATTATTACTTTAAAAATAAAGCAATATTTTAAAAATGAAAAAAAAAATCGATTAAAAAAATTTTTTTTTTAATCGCAATATCTGTTTATTTCTATGAAGTCTAATTATTTTGCTGCCTAGGCAGCAAATTACTTGCTTTGCTGCCTAGGCAGGAAAAGTGCCACTTTGCTGACTGAAATAAGTCTGCAAAATTTATATTTGCTGTCTATCGGAGAAAAACCTTATTTTCACCCGAAAATTCTCATGTCCTGAAAAAACTGTTTCCAGGACATGAGAATTTCTGTTTCTTAAAATCAAAACTAAACGTAAAAATAAATATTTTGATTCCAAAAAATTACAGCGTATTAGGGACATAATAAAGTAAGTTTCCACGTTTGTGGGAGATAAAAATTAAAAACGAAAAAAAATTTTTCTGTTTTTTTCTATTTTTCACGGCAAATTTTTGGTTATGTGAAAAAATGGCCTATACAAAAGTTATAGATCTTTTTATAACATACAGCTTTTACTTTAAACTTTTTTCGATAGAAGGTTTCGCTGATTATCGTGAAAACCATTTTCTACCTCTAAAATGGGGCTCACCCCATTTCACCTTCGTAACTCGGATCTCCTTTAATTTATTTTTCCTATCATTTGCGCAATATTTTCTTCCTTATCCAACAGCTTTCATTCCCTTACTAATTTTTTCCTTACCAATAGTTATTTCCACTGGTCTATTCTTGCCCTCACAATCCATTAAATTAACGTTGATAATTTATTAGAATTCAAAAATATAGAACTCGTTGTTTAATTATTTCACAAACAATGTAAAATTGAAGTGATTTCAGGGGCAGATGGATTGTGATTACAGGGGCTGCCCACTAATCATGTTAGTAAATATTTAGAAACTTAAGCGTGGAACTAAACAATAATCCAAAAATGTACTCCAAACTTCTATCACTTTTCAAAAATGTCAGCCTTGAACATTAGTTACAAAAGTTTTGGGAGGATCAGGAAATCTTCGAAACACAAGATATATAAACGGTAGATTTTTTGTTGTAAGACATGTTAAATATTTTTTTTCTCGCAAAATCTAAACACCATAAGTTGTTTGAAATAATAAACAAAATGTGACACCTTAAGAAATATTTTATAACTAATAATAAAATCACAAACCAACATTTTTTGGGAGTCGTACAAAAAATAGCATGTTGCGTAATGGTTTTAATGCGTTGTGTTGGTTAGTAAAATTGGTATTGTAGTATTTGAAACATGCCATATCATCGAAAATCGTTACATAAAAAATATCAATAAATCGAAAAATAAAATCCATAATATCGAAAATCATAATAAGAAAGTTTTCATTCTCGAAAAATCGTTGCGCATCGAAAAATCATTGCACCAAAATTTTTTCGATGTGCTGGAAAATGCTTATCATCGAAAAATCTGATGATCAAAATTCATAAAATAGAGTAAAAATTGTCGAAATATCATAACATCGAAAATATTCGATATAATGAATAAATTCATTACATCGAAAAATAATTTTATCGAAAAATAGGGTACAGCCTACTCAGTACTAGAAATATTGTAAATTTAAACGTCACATATCCGCAGTATATATTAATTATTATATTGATTTTTTTTTGAATAAAATGTGTTGTGTTATAGGGTTTACAATATGTTTTAAGACCTAGGTCTAGGCCTAGGTCCCACAACAACTGGCGTTCTAAGTTTATGATGAACTTAAACCTCTGCGGGTTAAAGTCACCTGAGTCTAAGGATTCCGGCAAACTATTCCATTTGTATGCAGTTCGGACAAAGAAGTCTTTCTGCGATCTGCCAGTATGACAGCGTGGGATCTCGACCGTTTGACTGGTTGCGGTAGCCAATTGTCGAGTGGAACGGAGGTAAGAATAAATTTGAGGCATGAAGCTGCTGATTTCAGCACAGTTGATGACGATATTTGTAAAAAACAACGAGGTCAGCAACAGTGCGATGATGTTGTAGGGAATCAAGTTTTGATGTCAAATTTCGATCACCCACAATTCGTACACTGAAAAAAATAATTTGGTATATTCTACAAAACGGATTCAACCAAATTTATTTTGTACAATCAATTAAAATTTAGTACAATCGACCATACGTTTTTAAAATTTGACAATGCTTTGTCAAACGTTCAAATCGTATGGTCATTTCTACTAAATTTTAGTTGACGCTACAAAATTAATTTGGTTGAATCCGTTTTGTATAATATACCAAATTATTTTTTTCAGTGTATAGCCCGTTTTTGAACAGAGTCCAAGAGGGCCAAGATAGAAACAGAAGCAGTACCCCAAACTTGACAACAGTACTCTATACAAGGACGAATATAGGACTTATAAACATGGAGCAATTGGTATGGAGTGAAACATTTTTTGCATCTATTTAGGCCATTACATGATCGTTCCAGAGTAGGTCATTTGAAACTGTGACACCCAATAAACGAATGGTTTTACATTCACCTATTGGTTACTGAATAAAATATCTTTGGGGAACTCGGTCTTTGATCTGGAAACAATCAACAGCTGTGCTTTGGTAGAGTTGAAATTGACCAGGTTTTGGTCACCCCAATCGGCGACATTTTTTAGGTCTTTATTCACGTTTATGGCAGCGTCACTCTGGGCGGGATTAATTCATTCGTGCATTTTACCTTTTGAAGGAAGGGGCTCGAACGACTTGTGCAGAGTACTATCATCTGCAAAACTATTTATTGGGTTGCCGGTGATTTTCAACAATTCGTTGATATAAATCAAAAATAGGGTTGGGGACAATACTGAGCCTTGAGGTACACCAGCGATAAATAGTTTAGACTCAGAAGAAAATCCGTCTAAGGTTACCGAAATGTATCGGTTGGATAGAAAATTTTGAATCAGCTTCACAATATTGGGATGAAAACCATACGCAAGGAGCTTGTGGATCAAGTTGGCATGCCAGACTCGATCGAATGCCTTGGAGATGTCTAAAGCGATAACGTATGTTTCACCACCTTTATCAAGTATGCGCTACATAGTTTAATAGATCGGTAGTTGATCTTTTGTTTCGAAAACCGTATTGGCTGTCGGCTATTAAATGATTTACTTCCAGAAATTTTGAAATGTGTGTGTATTAATATAATGCTCGTAGACTTTGGATAGGACCGATAGTAAAGCTATTGGCCTATAATTTGAGATATCGGATTTTGGTCCCTTTTTGGGAACTGGCTGGACATTTGCCAACTGCAAGGGAAATATACCAGATTTGTAGGATTGGTAGAATATTTAAGTCAAAATTGGTGCCAGTTATTTAGAAAAGGTTTTTAAAATGATGGGATGAAATAGACATAGACGTAAGTTTTGAAGCTTTCGCTTTGTCAATTTCAGACTTTTCGTTTGAGATAATCTGGTTACATATTTTGTTGGCCTTTAGATATTGGAATCGATTAGCGGGAGTTTTGTTATGAATCCATATGTTAAATGATCTACTTTTGTTTCTAAGTGCCGTTTTGGCAGCCTTCAAATACAAGTATTTTTGTCTGGGTTTTACAAAGGAAAAAGGGACGAATTTATGGATAGCAAATTGGATGGTTTCTGTAAAGTTTTGAGCAGAAACATTTACATTGTCAGAGTAAAAACAATGACGGTCGAAAGGGAAACCATGGAAAAATTTTGAAGACCTCTCTTTTCCATTTTTGAGTAGTTTTTTTTTTTTTTTAATAAAATGTGTTGTGTAATAGGGTTTAGAATATGTGTCACCACAACAACACATAAATACCTTTTACGACCTAGGTCTAGACCTGGGTCCCACAACAACTGGCGTTCTAAGGTGTAGATTAACGCTTTTTTTAAACATCTGTGGGTTGAAGCCACCTGAGACTAAGTGTTCCGGCAAACTATTCCATTTGTACGCAGTTCGGACAAAGAAGTCTCTCTGCGATCTGCCAGTATGACAGCGCGGGATCTTTACCGTTTCACCGGTTGCGGCAGCCGATTGCCGAGTGGAACGGGGGTAAGAATAAGTTTGAGGCATGATGCCGCTGATGGCATCTGAGCACTGCTGATGACGATATTTGTAAAAAACAACGAGGTCAGCAACAGTGCGACGATGTTGTAGGGAATCAAGTTTTGATGTCAAAGTTCGATCACCCACAATTCGTATAGCTCGCTTTTGAACAGAATCCAAGAGGACCAAGATGGAAACAGAAGCAGCACCCCAAACTTGACAGCAGTACTCCATACAGGGACGAATGTAGGACTAATAAACATGGAGCAATTGGTATGGAGTGAAAACTTTTTTGCATCTATTTAGGAGGCCGAGTTTTTTAGACGCGCTTTTTGCCATCGCCATTACATGATCGTTCCGGAGTAGGTCATTTGAAACTGTGACACCCAATAAACGAATGTTTTTACATTCACCTATTGGTTCATCACACATACTAAATAAAATATCTTTGGGGAACTCGGTCTTTAATCTGGAAACAATCAACAGCTGTGTTTTGGTAGAGTTGAAATTGACAAGGTTTTGGTCACCCAAATCGGCGACTTTATTCAGGTCTTTGTTCACGTTTATGGCAGCGTCTCTCCGGGCAGGATTAATTCGTTCGTGCATTTTACCTTTTGAAGGAAGGGGCTCGCACGACTTGTGCAGAGTACTATCATCTGCAAAACTATTTATTGGGTTGCTGGTGATTTTCAACAATTCGTTGATATAAATCAAAAATAGGGTTGGGGACAATACTGAGCCTTGAGGTACACCAGCGTTAATTAGTTTAGACTCAGAAGAAAATCCGTCTAAGGCTACCGAAATGTATCGGTTGGATAGAAAATTTTGAATCAGCTTCACAACATAGGGATGAAAACCATACGCAACGAGCTTGTGGAATAAGTTGGCATATTTTACGGGGTTTGGGAGCTGTAGTTTTAAGAAAATCAGTTTTGATAACTGATGACATTAAATAATGATCAGAATTTCCAATATTAACTTTCGCTACATCGTAATATCTGGCATTGTGGTAAGATAGAGTTCTAAAAGAAAACTATTATCACCGCCATTACGGGGAGTGAAAGTTGGGCTTTTAACAATTTGAAACAGGCCCTGAGACCCGGCAAAAATTTCTGCCAGCTTTCCAATATTGTCTACATCGTCGGTCGATTTGGAGAATTTCAACCATGATTCGTTGTGGACGTTGAAGTCATCGGTAACGATAACTTCACAATTAGGGGACTTTGCTCTAATCTCGTCCACAATTTTTAGTGAATTTTAAAAGTTTGGGTTACGTTTGTTGGGGGACCGGTATAAAGCTATTGTAAAAAAAGCAATTTCGGGAAGACAAATCTTTAAAACCATTGTATTGAAGCCGTCACCGTGTAGTTCAAAATTTGGAAAGCGCGTGTACGCAACACTCTCATGAATGAATGCGCATACGCGAACAGATGGAGCTTGAAAGCTGATTCGAGCCTATATTTGGAATTAAGCGCTTCTATAAAGAGAAAATTTTCAGAAACTTGTCTGTCTGTAAGGAATAGAATGTTCGGTTTGTCGTGCTCAAGATGATGTTGCACGTGGTCATGGTTAGCGCAATAATCCGCAATATATATAAATATATATATATATACATATATATATATATATATATATATATATATATATATATATATATATATATATATATATATACATATATATATATATATATATATTTATATATATATATATATATATATATATATATATATATATATATATATATATATATATATATATATATATATATATATATATATATATATATATATATATATATATATATAAATATATATATATATATATATATATATATATATATATATATATATATATATATATATATATATATACATATATATATATATATATATATATATATATATATATATATATATATATATATATATATATATATATATATATATATATATATATATATATATATATATATATATATACTATATATATATATATATATATATATATATATATATATATATATATATATATATATATCAAAAGGTTTATTTTATTTTTTTATGTTTTTTTTGAAAATGCATAACTAAGAAAAAAATCTTATCACACAATAAAATATGACATATGCCAATATTTCATGATAAGATGAAGAAATAATAACAAAATAATAAGTGAAAAACAAATTGTGAGAAATTTGCAGAAAACAAATTAGATTAGATTTAGATTTTATTTCTTTACATTCAGCTAAATTTTTGGTGAATATTTTCTAAATAATTGTGTTCCAACTGTTCAATTATAATTGAAATGCTAAATATGGAGGGGCTGAAATCTCACAGCTCTGAGATATCAAGACTTCGGTTGATATGGTTTTTTTTTTTGTTTTATGGTTTTTTTGGTTTTTTTGATATGGTTTTCAGCAAAAAACTTTTATGAGAACATGGTTTTTAGTTTTGGGCAGCGATAAAATAATTTTTTGACACGCTTCACATTATTTTTTGACAAACTTATAATGCCATAATTCTCTATAGTAATAATAAATTTTCATGTCATACAAATTATTAATTTTATTTTTTTCCGAAAAATTGGGCAAATAAATAAATAAAAATCTTTCTTTTGACACACTTGACAACATTTTTTTGACAAACTTATAATGCCATAATTCTCAATATAATAATAAAATTTCATTTCAAACAAATAATTAATTTTATTTTTTTCCAAAAAAATTGGGAAAAAAGTAAATGAAAATCTTTCTTTTGACACACTTGACAACATTTTTTTGACAAACTTATAATGCAACAATCTAGTTTGGTCTCACATACCAATCCCGACCATCAAGATTTCTCCAAATTCAATGTTCCTACTCGTAATCACTTAAAACGAAAGTTTTTTAAGCAAAAAATATGCAAATTTCCTTGTTTTGACACACTTGACGATTCTTTTGACACACTTCTGGTACAATTATCGAACACATCGTCCTTTCGTCTCTTTCTATTGAGTAAACCTATTTTTAGAAAAAAAAAATTCAAATTCGTCCAGTGGTTTTCTAGATTTCGTAGGTTGTGACGGCCGGCCGGCCGGACAGACAGACATACATTTTTTTTTTCTTGTCTAGGACCTAAAACGTCGAGAAATGCCAAAAAAGTGGGGGTAAGAATTTCACTTTGAGCTCATGAATGTAATACTTAGGTCTTTCAGACCGAAGTAATAACTCACAAACCCTATAAAATTTCGAATAACTCATCGTGGGTTATTTATAGGAAATGAGATGATCTACAAAAAATATCTCGCAACATTTTTCAATAAAGTTCATGAACGAACAAAACTCAACACTCTCAAATCATACCCAAAATCCTGAAGCAATGGAATATAAATATAAATTTAATAAATACATATAAAGCTATCTGGGATTTTAATTTACAATATTTTAATCTGTGAGCAATCATTTATTCATACCCTCGGAAATTTTCGATATTATGATATTTCGAAAATATAATTTTTTATTCTATTTTTTGAATTTCGATCATCTGATTTTGCGATTTTATGAATCAAATTTTCGATTATACGTTTTTCGGGGATGTGATGCAATGACTTTTCGACGAAATAATTTTTCGGTGATATGATATTTCGATCAAATGATTTTTTATGGATGGTATGAAAATCAGTGGTATGATCAGTTCTTAAAAATTATTGCGTGATTTGATTTTTCTTAAACATTATTTCGTGATTTGATTTTTCGACGCTATATGCGGACTCGTAGTATTACCGTAGTATCAATATTAGGTTTTTTAAAAAACCAGGTATGAAACATTTGCTAGGAACTTGTTACAGAAGACATGACTACAATGAACTCAATTCCTGGCTTAGACAGATTTTTATTTTCTGGTCATTGGTTTACGATGAATCTATACCCTTAGAATTATTTAGTTCAATATCATCGAGTACCGATCAAATTAGCATTTTTATGATCAATGATCAATTGATCAATTTTATGATCAATTTTAATGATCAAGCATAAACAGACAAAATATGGTCAACACAAAAATCACTTTTGTTTTCATCTCGACACCCATGATAGAGACTCCACCTCTATATAAATTATATAATAATAAATTCTAATAATAATAAATTAAAAAATAATATAATCATTCATCAACAGTAGTCAGAAGGAGAAGGTTGTCTTTGTCTACTAAATTTTAAAGAAAAAATAAAATCGAAAAGAATAAAATAGGTTGTATTTTGTTTTATTTTATTTTTGCAAGTTTGTCTTTATCAAGGCAGAGAAAGGTAAAATAAGATAAAATACACTGTATTAGTGTTTGTGTATTAGTGTTTGTGTTAGTAATTGTGTTAGTGTTTGTGAAAATAAAAGTATAGTGAACAAAGAAGCCGTACAATTATATAATTGGTGAGATTGTTCTTTATTGAAAGATAGTTTGGTATTTTGTATTTATTGTTACCAGGCGATAGGCAGGTAAAATTTTACCTTTTATTGCGTTGCTGTAATAAATTTATTGTTTTAAAGCATAAATTTGTTTTGTATTGCCTGGTAACAAAAAATGTAAAATTTCATTTTAGTTGTTAGTAAGAATTTCAAATTTAACCTTTTATCTGTACTCTTCAATTTGTTAGTTTCTTTTGTGTCCCCATTTTTTTGCTTTTCCCTTATCGTGCGACTGTTGCATGAAACCTGCTATCGTGTTTTTGTGACAGAGATACCCAGATTGTACTGTGTAGTGTTGAAATTTAGGCCTGGCTGAATTTCAGTATCTATACCTGCAATGTCAAAGGGTAAATCTTTGTCTCAGTAAAATGGCAGCAGAGTGAACCAACAGCTTAGCATTGACTTCACCAACATAAGAGGTCTCAGTTCGAATCTAAACGAGGTTCATCACTACATCGAAAAAAATAAACCTAATATATTGTTTCTTACCGAAACAATTGTTAGTGGCAGAGCATCGAAATTGGATCTCGATAAATACCGGATACCTAGTTACGAATTGGAACATTCCTTTTATAACAAGCATGGTGTCTGTGTATATGTTCGAAATTCACTTTCATGTATGAGAGTATAGGCTTACGAGTTAAACTCTAAGCACCATAATGCTCTAGCACTGAAGATCTCAGGTCGAGTTTGGAATTATAAACGCGCTGACCGGAAGGGACTGAGAAACTTTTATGATGAAACACCTTGGAAAAATATTTGTTGTGTTGATCAAGAGCCTAGTCATCGGCAATAAAAATTTCGGAAAAAATAAAAGACGGAATGCGGTGGTTTATTCCAAATCGATTAATCACTCCTAAAACTGAGCCTTGGTTCACGCGGGATGTGAGGAATAAACGCAAAGCATTTAAGACGTGTAACACAAACAAAACACCTGAAACCCACAGTGCGTATAAGAAAGCCAGAAAGCCGTTTATCCAGAAGAAAGCAAACATCCATCTGGCTCACGTAGTTTCTTTCAGGCAGTTAAATCAGTCCAGAGCAATTTTACTCGATCCTCTATTCCAACCTTAGCTCTGAATGATATTCCCGTAAGCGACTCGAAAGAGAAGGCGGATCTTTTGGGTCGTATTTTCGCAGAAAACTCAAACATAGTTGAACCTCTCCATTCTCCTACACTCATTTCCCCCAGTTGTAACGAAAATGAATCCAATTATTTTTCGTTGCAATAGTGTACGGAAAATGCTTCTTTCTATCAATATCAACAAATCTGCTGGCCCATTCCACCCCTCATTCTTAAAAACTTTGCTAGGCAACTAGCTCCAATTTTAACAAAAATTTTCTATTTATCTTATAAAACCGGAATATTTCCCGATTCTTAGAAGCTGGCCAGCGTTTAACCCATATCAAAGAAAGGCAGTAAGATAGACCCTAACAATTATAGATCAATTGCAATTCAGTCAGTTTTGGCTAAAATATTTGAAAAGTATGTTAACTACAATCTAATAGATTATTTGGAAATGTCGCGAATTATTGATGATAAGCAGTATGGTTTTCGTAGAAGTCATGCAACAGGTGATCTGTTAGCCTACGTTTCCCGTCTCTGGAACAAATCGCTGGAAAACCATGGTGAAACATTCAGTATTTCACTTGACATTTCTAAAGCATTTGATAAAGTATGGCATAAAAATCTCATAGCTAAATTAAAATCTTATGGCATAGACCATGTTACTGTCTCATGGATTCATAGTTTTCTTACAGGTCGCCGATTTCATGTTAATTTAGATGGTACCACATTCAATATTTTCACAACCAATGCTGGGGTTCTCCAAGGTTCTACACTCTCACCAACCTTGTTTCTTCTATACATTAATGATCTGCTTATTTCCACAGTACAACCAATCCATAGTTTTGCTAATGACAGCACATTACGTGCATCACATGCATCTCCTAAATTTCGATCTCATACTGCAGTTACCACTGATAGAGAGCTGCTAATTGATTCTATCAACAAAGACCTTGATCGTATAATGAAATGGGGTGATCGTAATCTTGTTTCATTTAATCCAACCAAAACAAAACTATGCCGTCTTTCACGAATAGAGCGACATAAAAATTTCCCTATTAAGATAAACCATGAAGAATTGCGTGAGGTTGAATCAGTTAGACTTCTTGGAGTGGATATTCAAAATAACCTGAAATGGAATAAACATGGGTTCAACCTCGCCAAATCTGCAATGCAAAACTGGTTTCTTGAGTCGATGTAAAAACTATTTCAATCCCGGTCAAATTTTGCTAATCTTCAAGTCCTTTATTCGTCCATGTATGGAATACTGGTCATGTTTGGGGAGGTGCTTATCAGTCAACAATAAAATGTCTAGACTCTGTACAGAGAAAAGCTATACGGTTGATTGGTAATACCGAACTAACGGACCAGCTTGATTCACTCCAGCATAGAAGGAATGTGGCTGAATCGTCAATCTACTACAAATATAACTTTAGCGAATTCTCCTCTAAGGATATTCAAAACATCCTTCCATGTATGAGTCCAGTTAACCGTCAGGTATAAATCCTCAGCATACGCATTGTTTCTGTCAACGTACTCTTTTTTTCAATATCTTTAATCTAATTTAGCTTCAATATCGTTTAATACGATGCTGCTATGTGATGCTGTGTAAATGTCAACAATTATTAGTTATTCCAAATTTTATTTGACAGTGTATTTTTGTATATACGAAAGCCAAACTGAAAGAAAAAAGTCAGGCAAGTGCGAATATAATTCGCTCGCTGAGGGTTCCGTGTATATAATATTTAAGGAAACAACAGACTTGTGGACTTGGAAAACAACAGACTTTTTGTTTGCATTATAGTTTCACGTTGGGTTGCATCTTACACAAAGCTGTTTATGGTGGCTAAAGAAAGCTTCAATACCGCCAGCTTATAAATTATTTATACTGGAAAATATATTATCAATTGTTTTAGCTTCAACTGTTGTTGGTTCACGAATTTTTCTTTGTAAATTTTTTTGTAGAAAATAGTTTGAGAGCCAGTTCTGAGGATTTTTATTGTAACCAACATTGAAGTCACCTATCACAATAGTTGGAGGAAAAAGAGTCGTCAAATTATTGCCAACGAGTGCATTGTTAACACAGTCGAGTGATTTGTCTACTGAACATTGTGAGATTGGTATACCAACAGGAATTCAACTACTGCTAGTTGAACATTCACAATGACTGCCAGTAGAGCTAAAATCGAAGTGATGGTGGCTAATATTTTTCTGCACTAGTGGTACTGTATCAGACCTAACGAAAAGAACAAATCTACCCCCTAATATGTAGAAATTCGGACGGACACCGAAGTCTCACCAATAAGCTACCGTGTTTACTTTTTTAAAGTAC
Organism: Diogma glabrata; assembly: GCA_963693315.1. Taxonomy (NCBI): domain Eukaryota; kingdom Metazoa; phylum Arthropoda; class Insecta; order Diptera; family Cylindrotomidae; genus Diogma; species Diogma glabrata. The sequence continues at coordinate 19,342 of CAVNZG010001740.1, forward strand.
AGAACCCTGAAAATTCGGTCACTACAACCGCTTTTGTGCCAACCAAATGTTTGCTGTCACAATAACCTCAAATTCGATTGTTTTTTCTTCAAGTTTGGTTTTTGAAGAAAAGACAACCGAATTTGAGGTTATTGTGGCAGAAAACATTTGGTTGGCACAAAAGCGGTTGTAGTGACCGAATTTTCAGGGTTCTGTACTTTAAAAAAGTAAACACGGTAGCTTATTGGTGAGACTTCGGTGTCCGTCCGAATTTCTACATATTAGGGGGTAGATTTGTTCTTTTCGTTAGGTCTGATACAGTACCACTAGTGCAGAAAAATATTAGCCACCATCACTTCGATTTTAGCTCTACTGGCAGTCATTGTGAATGTTCAACTAGCAGTAGTTGAATTCCTGTTGGTATACCAATCTCACAATGTTCAGTAGACAAATCACTCGACTGTGTTAACAATGCACTCGTTGGCAATAATTTGACGACTCTTTTTCCTCCAACTATTGTGATAGGTGACTTCAATGTTGGTTACAATAAAAATCCTCAGAACTGGCTCTCAAACTATTTTCTACAAAAAAATTTACAAAGAAAAATTCGTGAACCAACAACAGTTGAAGCTAAAACAATTGATAATATATTTTCCAGTATAAATAATTTATAAGCTGGCGGTATTGAAGCTTTCTTTAGCCACCATAAACAGCTTTGTGTAAGATGCAACCCAACGTGAAACTATAATGCAAACAAAAAGTCTGTTGTTTTCCAAGTCCACAAGTCTGTTGTTTCCTTAAATATTATATACACGGAACCCTCAGCGAGCGAATTATATTCGCACTTGCCTGACTTTTTTCTTTCAGTTTGGCTTTCGTATATACAAAAATACACTGTCAAATAAAATTTGGAATAACTAATAATTGTTGACATTTACACAGCATCACATAGCAGCATCGTATTAAACGATATTGAAGCTAAATTAGATTAAAGATATTGAAAAAAAGAGTACGTTGACAGAAACAATGCGTATGCTGAGGATTTATACCTGACGGTTAACTGGACTCATACATGGAAGGATGTTTTGAATATCCTTAGAGGAGAATTCGCTAAAGTTATATTTGTAGTAGATTGACGATTCAGCCACATTCCTTCTATGCTGGAGTGAATCAAGCTGGTCCGTTAGTTCGGTATTACCAATCAACCGTATAGCTTTTCTCTGTACAGAGTCTAGACATTTTATTGTTGACTGATAAGCACCTCCCCAAACATGACCAGTATTCCATACATGGACGAATAAAGGACTTGAAGATTAGCAAAATTTGACCGGGATTGAAATAGTTTTTACATCGACTCAAGAAACCAGTTTTGCATTGCAGATTTGGCGAGGTTGAACCCATGTTTATTCCATTTCAGGTTATTTTGAATATCCACTCCAAGAAGTCTAACTGATTCAACCTCACGCAATTCTTCATGGTTTATCTTAATAGGGAAATTTTTATGTCGCTCTATTCGTGAAAGACGGCATAGTTTTGTTTTGGTTGGATTAAATGAAACAAGATTACGATCACCCCATTTCATTATACGATCAAGGTCTTTGTTGATAGAATCAATTAGCAGCTCTCTATCAGTGGTAACTGCAGTATGAGATCGAAATTTAGGAGATGCATGTGATGCACGTAATGTGCTGTCATTAGCAAAACTATGGATTGGTTGTACTGTGGAAATAAGCAGATCATTAATGTATAGAAGAAACAAGGTTGGTGAGAGTGTAGAACCTTGGAGAACCCCAGCATTGGTTGTGAAAATATTGAATGTGGTACCATCTAAATTAACATGAAATCGGCGACCTGTAAGAAAACTATGAATCCATGAGACAGTAACATGGTCTATGCCATAAGATTTTAATTTAGCTATGAGATTTTTATGCCATACTTTATCAAATGCTTTAGAAATGTCAAGTGAAATACTGAATGTTTCACCATGGTTTTCCAGCGATTTGTTCCAGAGACGGGAAACGTAGGCTAACAGATCACCTGTTGCATGACTTCTACGAAAACCATACTGCTTATCATCAATAATTCGCGACATTTCCAAATAATCTATTAGATTGTAGTTAACATACTTTTCAAATATTTTAGCCAAAACTGACTGAATTGCAATTGATCTATAATTGTTAGGGTCTATCTTACTGCCTTTCTTTGATATGGGTTAAACGCTGGCCAGCTTCTAAGAATCGGGAAATATTCCGGTTTTATAAGATAAATAGAAAATTTTTGTTAAAATTGGAGCTAGTTGCCTAGCAAAGTTTTTAAGAATGAGGGGTGGAATGGGCCAGCAGATTTGTTGATATTGATAGAAAGAAGCATTTTCCGTACACTATTGCAACGAAAAATAATTGGATTCATTTTCGTTACAACTGGGGGAAATGAGTGTAGGAGAATGGAGAGGTTCAACTATGTTTGAGTTTTCTGCGAAAATACGACCCAAAAGATCCGCCTTCTCTTTCGAGTCGCTTACGGGAATATCATTCAGAGCTAAGGTTGGAATAGAGGATCGAGTAAAATTGCTCTGGACTGATTTAACTGCCTGAAAGAAACTACGTGAGCCAGATGGATGTTTGCTTTCTTCTGGATAAACGGCTTTCTGGCTTTCTTATACGCACTGTGGGTTTCAGGTGTTTTGTTTGTGTTACACGTCTTAAATGCTTTGCGTTTATTCCTCACATCCCGCGTGAACCAAGGCTCAGTTTTAGGAGTGATTAATCGATTTGGAATAAACCACCGCATTCCGTCTTTTATTTTTTCCGAAATTTTTATTGCCGATGACTAGGCTCTTGATCAACACAACAAATATTTTTCCAAGGTGTTTCATCATAAAAGTTTCTCAGTCCCTTCCGGTCAGCGCGTTTATAATTCCAAACTCGACCTGAGATCTTCAGTGCTAGAGCATTATGGTGCTTAGAGTTTAACTCGTAAGCCTATACTCTCATACATGAAAGTGAATTTCGAACATATACACAGACACCATGCTTGTTATAAAAGGAATGTTCCAATTCGTAACTAGGTATCCGGTATTTATCGAGATCCAATTTCGATGCTCTGCCACTAACAATTGTTTCGGTAAGAAACAATATATTAGGTTTATTTTTTTCGATGTAGTGATGAACCTCGTTTAGATTCGAACTGAGACCTCTTATGTTGGTGAAGTCAATGCTAAGCTGTTGGTTCACTCTGCTGCCATTTTACTGAGACAAAGATTTACCCTTTGACATTGCAGGTATAGATACTGAAATTCAGCCAGGCCTAAATTTCAACACTACACAGTACAATCTGGGTATCTCTGTCACAAAAACACGATAGCAGGTTTCATGCAACAGTCGCACGATAAGGGAAAAGCAAAAAAATGGGGACACAAAAGAAACTAACAAATTGAAGAGTACAGATAAAAGGTTAAATTTGAAATTCTTACTAACAACTAAAATGAAATTTTACATTTTTTGTTACCAGGCAATACAAAACAAATTTATGCTTTAAAACAATAAATTTATTACAGCAACGCAATAAAAGGTAAAATTTTACCTGCCTATCGCCTGGTAACAATAAATACAAAATACCAAACTATCTTTCAATAAAGAACAATCTCACCAATTATATAATTGTACGGCTTCTTTGTTCACTATACTTTTATTTTCACAAACACTAACACAATTACTAACACAAACACTAATACACAAACACTAATACAGTGTATTTTATCTTATTTTACCTTTCTCTGCCTTGATAAAGACAAACTTGCAAAAATAAAATAAAACAAAATACAACCTATTTTATTCTTTTCGATTTTATTTTTTCTTTAAAATTTAGTAGACAAAGACAACCTTCTCCTTCTGACTACTGTTGATGAATGATTATATTATTTTTTAATTTATTATTATTAGAATTTATTATTATATAATTTATATAGAGGTGGAGTCTCTATCATGGGTGTCGAGATGAAAACAAAAGTGATTTTTGTGTTGACCATATTTTGTCTGTTTATGCTTGATCATTAAAATTGATCATAAAATTGATCAATTGATCATTGATCATAAAAATGCTAATTTGATCGGTACTCGATGATATTGAACTAAATAATTCTAAGGGTATAGATTCATCGTAAACCAATGACCAGAAAATAAAAATCTGTCTAAGCCAGGAATTGAGTTCATTGTAGTCATGTCTTCTGTAACAAGTTCCTAGCAAATGTTTCATACCTGGTTTTTTAAAAAACCTAATATTGATACTACGGTAATACTACGAGTCCGCATATAGCGTCGAAAAATCAAATCACGAAATAATGTTTAAGAAAAATCAAATCACGCAATAATTTTTAAGAACTGATCATACCACTGATTTTCATACCATCCATAAAAAATCATTTGATCGAAATATCATATCACCGAAAAATTATTTCGTCGAAAAGTCATTGCATCACATCCCCGAAAAACGTATAATCGAAAATTTGATTCATAAAATCGCAAAATCAGATGATCGAAATTCAAAAAATAGAATAAAAAATTATATTTTCGAAATATCATAATATCGAAAATTTCCGAGGGTATGAATAAATGATTGCTCACAGATTAAAATATTGTAAATTAAAATCCCAGATAGCTTTATATGTATTTATTAAATTTATATTTATATTCCATTGCTTCAGGATTTTGGGTATGATTTGAGAGTGTTGAGTTTTGTTCGTTCATGAACTTTATTGAAAAATGTTGCGAGATATTTTTTGTAGATCATCTCATTTCCTATAAATAACCCACGATGAGTTATTCGAAATTTTATAGGGTTTGTGAGTTATTACTTCGGTCTGAAAGACCTAAGTATTACATTCATGAGCTCAAAGTGAAATTCTTACCCCCACTTTTTTGGCATTTCTCGACGTTTTAGGTCCTAGACAAGAAAAAAAAAATGTATGTCTGTCTGTCCGGCCGGCCGGCCGTCACAACCTACGAAATCTAGAAAACCACTGGACGAATTTGAATTTTTTTTTTCTAAAAATAGGTTTACTCAATAGAAAGAGACGAAAGGACGATGTGTTCGATAATTGTACCAGAAGTGTGTCAAAAGAATCGTCAAGTGTGTCAAAACAAGGAAATTTGCATATTTTTTGCTTAAAAACTTTCGTTTTAAGTGATTACGAGTAGGAACATTGAATTTGGAGAAATCTTGATGGTCGGGATTGGTATG